>CM056173.1:18855286-19050813 GCA_029691765.1 Entomobrya proxima
TGACGCTTGTGTGTGTGTGCGCGAACAAAGGAATGTGGCTGAGAGCACCATGCGGTGCCAAGATGCAATAGTTCCCGGGATTTGTCTGGGCCTATTGCATGCCAGCACATCTCCTGTTCGCGTGTGATTGTAAAATTGTTGGCCGTTGGCCTATTTTCCTGTCTTGTAATTTCTTGTGCTCCGTGCGTGGAGCTTCTCACTTTTCAGTTGTTCATTTTTCCGGTCAAGAGTAGTCGATAGTTTTTTCTGCCTGCGTGCAGCATAATTTTAAGAAAGTAGAGTTGGTCAAGTGGAAATTGTTTCGCTAATTCCCTTGGCAATTTATTGTAACTTTGAGAGAAATAAAGTTAATTAGTTTTGTTTGAAAACTATAAGAAACGGTGCATCTTGCTGGACAATTATTTTGCCATAAAAATTAGTGAATTTTTAGGAAAGTTAGGGCCAGTAGTGCGTAGCACCATCATCACTGTCGAATAGCCACAACCGTCAATCCTGCGAAACGAACAGAGTGAATCTTCTGAGAAAGTTAGATAGAAGCCGGTTAAAATAGTAGTTTTAATAGGGCAATTCCTACATGTGGCGAACCAAAGCCAGGATTGACGACCAGGGATTTCATCAGTGAATTTAGTGATTGACATTTTGTGAAAGTTTATGGTGTTGACCAGGACCCTCCAAGCAACGATGGATGCAGCCAAAAGGAAGGCAGAAGCAGCCCAGCAGCAGTTGGAGGGAGAGTTCGCAGCACTGGAAAACTTACTGGCTGCCACGCCCCTGGATAAAGATGAAATAGCAGATCAGCTTCAAGATGTGGAGGGTGAATTGGAGGATTTTCTAGCCTGCCACACAGCTTATTCGGAGCTTTTGGTGGCGAATGGAAGGGACGCCGAGCACACCGCCCAGCAAGCAATCAAGCTCCAGATGAGGAAAAGGAGGAACCGATTGGCGGGTAAAGTGTCCCGGAGCACTGCTACAACGGCAGCAGCGTCAACCACCGCTGGACAAAGTGGAGGAGGAAGTGCAGGTGCTGCTAATCCTTACCACATCAACCTGCCGAAGAGAGAGATCCCGAAATTTGATGGGGATGTGCGGAACTGGAGATCGTTCGAGGCGTCATTCCGAGAAGTGGACACGGACGCGACGATACCTCCAATTGAAAAATATAATTATTTATTGCAGACGATGGTTCCAGGTTCCAAGGCAGAGAAGGTGGTCACTAGTTTCCCAGCAGCAGATGGCAGCTACGCTCTGGCTCTGAAGGAATTGGAGGAGCGTTTCGGGAGGAAGACTACGCTGATCAAGGTCTACGTGCGTGACCTGATCGACCTCATGGACCGAGCCAGGTTGCAGAAGGAAATGGACCTTGTGGACATAGTGACGAGTCTGCAGTCCCACATCCTCAACTTGGAGCAATTGGGTGTCACAAAGGACAAGTTTGGGTTGCTGCTCTACCCAATGATAGAGTCTAGTGTACCGGCGGATGTCATGAGCCGTTACTTGGCTAGCCCTGACTGCAAGGAGGAACTGGAGGACATCTTGGAGTTTCTGAAGCGGGAAGTGAGGCGAATGGAGGAGACCGAGCGAGCTCAGCCATCTACCTCAGCACCTGAAAAGAAGAAAAATGGAAAAGGTGCACCAGCAGCGGTGGATGTGCCAACAGCGAGTGCTTTGTTTGTGGCTGAAGGGGGGCAAGCGGGAAAGGACAAGCAGCAGTGTGTTTTCTGTGGAGGAAGAAACCACAAATCCCAGCAGTGCAACAAAGCCAAAAAGATGTCCATGAAGGACAAGATGGACGCTCTGAAGAGGAGTAAGGCGTGTTTCTGCTGCATAAAGCTGGGTCATAGGTCATCGGATTGCAGTGCAACCCCAGAATGCAGCAAGTGCAAAGGAAAGCACTACGTGATTATGTGCACGGGTAGTGAGCAGCAGCAACCTCAGCAAAGTAGGATGATGATGGCACCATCCATGGAGTGTGGACAAGCAGTGCCCTACTACTATTACCCGCAGCAGCAGATGCCAGTACAGCAACAGTTTCCGGTGCAACAGCAGCCGCAGTATAAAGTGCCGCAGCAGCGAATTCCTCAGCAGGTACCGCCTGGAGGACCCGGAGATGGAACACAACAGCAACAGCAGAGCAGCATCGTTGCCAGTAGACCAGCGAGAGGCTTCTCCAATATCACTGGAAAGGATGTGCTGCTGCAGACTTTGGTTGCTCTCGTGGACACGGCGTATGGACCAGTACGGACAAGGATTTTTGTGGACCCTGGATCTACGCAAAGTTACGTGCAGCTAGATTATGCGGAAGCTGCGGGATTGGGACCGAAGTCATCGACGACCTTGACTCATCAGCTGTTTGGAGGTGTGGTGACAAAACCACTAAAACACGACCAGTTCCAGATCACTATAAGGAGCCTCGATGGATCAGCAACTGGAAGTTACACATTCAACGGTGTGTCGAAGATTGCACACAGCATTGAGAAACCGCCGCAAGGAAAAGACTGGCTGAAAAGGCTGGAAACTGCTGGTGTACAAATAGCAGATCAGTCCGAGTTCACGGAGGAGGTCCAGATTCTGATGGGAATGGGAATTGAAGCTCAAATTGTGACAGGAGGCTTCCGACGACTGGATCCGTTCACTGTGGCAAGGGAAACGATCTTTGGCTGGATGATTGGCGGCTCGGTAGATGAAGAGGATCTACGGGATGTGCCGTTGCACACGGCGAATTCACACATGGTGACTACCATGATGGTGAGCAGCCTAAAAGAAGAAGACCTGTGGAGTTTGGAGACTATTGGCATTGTGGACGATGCTCGAACGCAGACAAGGGAAGACCTGGAAGCTGCAGCGCTCGCCCATTTTAAAGCAACGGTTTCCAGATTGCCCGATGGTCGTTACGAAGCTGGCATACCGTGGATCGAGGGACATCAAAAGCTGGAGTCTAACAAGAGACAGGCTCTAGCTAGACTGAATTCTTTGACGCATGCTCTCAGGAGAGAGTGTTACTTGGAGGATTATAATGAGATAATCCGGAACTGGGAAGCGGATGGGATTGTGGAACAAGTACCAGTGGAGGAGCAGGGCCTTCAGCCAGACTACTTCTTGCCTCATCGCCATGTCGTCAAGCAGCAAAGCACGACACCAGTCCGTCCAGTTTTTGATGCCAGTTCCAAGGTGAAGGGCGGAGCATCATTAAATGAGTGCCTAGAGAAGGGACCTAATTTGCTGGAGTTGATACCAGCTGTGATGACGCGGTTCCGGTGGAAAAGGATCGGCATAGTGTCGGATATCCGGAAAGCCTTCCTGATGATTTCGGTTAAGCCACGAGACAGGAAAGTGCTTCAATTCTTGTGGTGGAAAAGTGCTGCTTGTAAGGAGCTGCAGGTCTTCCGCCACTGCCGGGTTGTCTTTGGAGTGAACTCCAGTCCGTTTCTTTTGGCTGCAATACTCAGGCATCATCTGAAGAACGTGGACGATGTGGATCTTCAAGTTGCGATGGAGCTTTTGAGGAGTTTTTATGTTGACAACAGCGTGTCAAGCCATGATTCCATGGAGGAGGCGATTCACTTCCGGGAAAAGTCGAAGGAGCTGCTAGCTAGTGCCCAGATGGATCTTAGAGGGTGGGAGCACGGACCTTCAGCTGCTGGAGGAATTGTTCCGGTTTTAGGAATGCTGTGGGACACAGCAACAGACAGATTGTCCTTGAGTTTGGAAGGGACATTGAAGAAGGTGAACGGAGAGGTGACGAAGCGTGGATTGTTGGCTGCTGTGAATGCCATCTTTGACCCGATGGGATTCTGCCTGCCGTTCACGATTGTGTCTAAATTTCTATTCCAGAAATGCTGCGAGCTGGAGATGAACTGGGACGACACGCTGCCAGCTGAGATAGCAGTGGAATTTGCAAAATGGAAGGCACAAGTTCCAGTTTTGTCCAGGATTTGGATTCCAAGATGGATGTGCAGAGCAGCTGGAAAAGGAAATATGACGCTTCATATTTTCTGTGATGCTTCACGTGCTGCATTTTCCAGTTGTTTCTTTGTGCGGACTGATGACGAAGACGGAAATGTCGGTGTCCAGCTAATTATGTGCCGTACTCGAGTTGCCCCAGTAAAGAAGAAGGTCACTATTCCTCGGCTGGAGCTTTTGGGATGCCTTATCGGAGTCCGGCTGGCTCGTGAAGTCAAGAAGTACCTGGACCTGGAAGAGGAGACAAAATGCTACTTTTGGACGGATTCCAGTACTGCTCTTGCTTGGATCTGCAATAGCAAACCGTGGGCTCGCTTCGTGCAGAATCGGGTGGAGGAAATTAGGAAGTTTTCCAGTTTGGAGGAATGGAGGCACGTTCCTGGTGACCTAAATCCGGCAGATCTTCCTTCGCGTGGCTGTGATGCTGAGAGGTTGTTGCAGTTGCAATGGTGGGAGGGACCGGAGTGGTTACGGCTTCCAGAAGAAAAATGGCCATGTTCCAGTGTTGTATTCAACAGGGAGGAAGTTTTGGCAGAAGCTCGGAAGACAGTGGTGTCTGCTATGGCTGTATCTGCAGCTGACATTTTGAAGAGACTGGAGCGGTTCTCCTGTTACCATACTTGGCTGCGGATCATCGTGTTCGCCTTGCGGTACAAGGAAGCCCTGAGGAGAAGGACTAAGCTGCCGAAACCACGGGAGAAATTGCAACTGAACGGAAATGTTGCATTAGTGGGAGAACCAACCGCTAAGGAAATCGAAAAAGCGGAAGTGAGCCTCCTGCGCTACCTGCAAGAGTGCAGTTTTACAGGACTGAAGGATGAGAAGCTACGCAAGTGTGATCCGTACATGGATGAGAAGGGGCTCATAAGGACCAAGTCTCAGCTGTTCTTTGGCTGTGAACTGGAGGATGTAAGGTGTCCCGTGGTGCTGCCTTCCAAGCACCCAATCGTCACACCAATAATCTTGGCGGAGCATGATGCAAGCTCTCATCCCGGAGTTTCAACCTTGATGTCCAAGCTGAGGAGCCGGTATTGGATCTTGAAGTGTCGGCGAACAGTTAGCAGCGTCATTGGAACGTGTCTTTTGTGCCGAAGATTCAGCGCCAGAAGATGTGATATGCCTGGTGCTCCTTTGCCGAAGGAAAGGGTGACTCCAGGAGCAGCTTTCCAGACAACAGGAGTGGATCTGCTAGGACCTCTGTTCCTTTTTGGAGGCGAAAAAGTTTGGGTGGTTCTCTTCACCTGTGCGGTGTACAGGTGTGTACACCTGGAAGTTACGCCAACATTATCCACTGAAGGATTTCTGCGTGCCTTCCGTCGTTTCGTGGCAAGAAGAGGTCGTCCGAACCGAATTTATTCGGATAACGGCCTAAACTTTGTTGGAGCCAACAACCTTTTCCAGAAGGTTAGCTGGAAGGACATCCAGCGCTATGCGGCAGTACAACGGATGGAATGGGTCTTCAATCCGCCAACGGCTTCCTGGTGGGGTGGCTGGTGGGAGAGACTCGTGGGACTCACTAAGACGCTGCTGCGACGTGTGCTGGGCAATCGTGTGGTGGCACTGGAGGAGCTGGCGACAATTCTGTGTGAGGTGGAGGACACGTTAAACCAGCGTCCGTTGACATACTATGGAGAAGACGACAAAGTAGTGCCACTTTCTCCAGCCATGTTTCTCAGGGATAATCTTGGAAGTGGCTTGCCAGAAGCGGAAGTCTGCGACGCCAGAGCTCTACGTGGAAGTGCCAAGCGAGTACAGCATCTTCGTGAGCAGCTGCGGGGACGACTGGTCAAGGAATACCTTGGACAACTCCGGCATGAAGCTGGAAACAAGCAGAGAACTGTCGGTATAGGGGATGTTGTGCTCATCGAATCGGATGAGAAGAAGAGGATTGACTGGCCTTGGGGCGTCGTGAGACAACTCTATCCAGGTAGGGATGGGAAAGTGAGGAAAGTTGTCGTAATGACAAAGGATGGGGAATTTCTCCGTCCAATTCAGCGGCTTTTCCTTCTGGAGACAGCGCTTATGACTGCGGAGGAGCCAGAGAAGGAACCCGAGAAAAGCCCGGAGAAAGTAGAACCGGAAGTAGTGAAAGCAGCGGACAAATTGGAGAAATCTGAAATACCGGAAGTCAGGACAAGAGCGGGGAGAACCGTGAAGAAACCTCATCGTTTCTAATTTGCTCATTTCTTTTATGTATTTAAATTATTGTTCCTAATTTAAATAGTGGGAGTGTGAGAAATGACGCTTGTGTGTGTGTGCGCGAACAAAGGAATGTGGCTGAGAGCACCATGCGGTGCCAAGATGCAATAGTTCCCGGGATTTGTCTGGGCCTATTGCATGCCAGCACATCTCCTGTTCGCGTGTGATTGTAAAATTGTTGGCCGTTGGCCTATTTTCCTGTCTTGTAATTTCTTGTGCTCCGTGCGTGGAGCTTCTCACTTTTCAGTTGTTCATTTTTCCGGTCAAGAGTAGTCGATAGTTTTTTCTGCCTGCGTGCAGCATAATTTTAAGAAAGTAGAGTTGGTCAAGTGGAAATTGTTTCGCTAATTCCCTTGGCAATTTATTGTAACTTTGAGAGAAATAAAGTTAATTAGTTTTGTTTGAAAACTATAAGAAACGGTGCATCTTGCTGGACAATTATTTTGCCATAAAAATTAGTGAATTTTTAGGAAAGTTAGGGCCAGTAGTGCGTAGCACCATCATCACTGTCGAATAGCCACAACCGTCAATCCTGCGAAACGAACAGAGTGAATCTTCTGAGAAAGTTAGATAGAAGCCGGTTAAAATAGTAGTTTTAATAGGGCAATTCCTACAGTGGGGGTATCAAAACCTACTGCATTGTCAGTAGAAAATTCATTGCCTCAGTATAAATGATTTTGCTTGGGGAAGGATAAAACGAAAGCATGTCTCCTTTCTCCTAACATTTTTCAAGTCTCCTTCTTTTAAGCAGTTAGTGTCACACTTGTCGTTACGTGCTTTCAACTGTGCATGTACAATAATAATTTAAGCTTTGCTTTTGCGTATACTACCGTAGTCGTCAAGCAGAAATACAGTTGTAGGCTACAGTTTGGGCTAGGTCTCGTCGTCCCTCAGAGAGATAATCAAAGGAATGTGTCGCATACGCCGACATTAAGCATAGTATTAAATAGGAAGCTACAGCGTCAAATGAATGTTCCCTGTCTACGTAACGTTAGAAATATGAATTATGATCTTACGATTTATATATAAAATAAACATACATTATAATAAATAATCCAAATTTTATAAAAGCTGTTCATATACATGAGCATCACATAAATAACATGCACATAAATGCATGTAGGTATGTACTTTTCTCTTTTAAAAAACTAATCCTTTTATTTGTAAAGATGGATGGGCTACTACTAGTTCCTATTGTAATGTGATGCTCTACAACAACAATAAGGAAGAAGAAGAGTCAAGTAAATTTTTTGGTTACTTTTAGGTTACAATCACAGTCTGTGCGTAGTGCATTGTGAATGTAGGCAACAAACCTACGAAATTTTTGCCTTTTAGTACCTAGTATTCTTCTGAGCTTCTATTTTCTTTAGCATCTTTGTATTTTTTACGTTTTTCAATTCAAGAAGATGAATAGTGATAATAATAATAATAAATGGGCATATATCTAGAATATTACAGTATCAAAACCGTCGACACTATCATGCAAACGAACGGACGACGGAGGGGCTATCCTTTCTCTATAAGCTGTGCGATACAAGCATTTCATCTTTTTGGTCGTATATTCGTGCACCCTTTTGAAAATGTGTGTGCGCTCCTTTGGTAGGTCATTATTATCATTATGATATGATTATTGTTATTTGGTGGACATGTAGTAAACAGAGAGTGAGACGGACAAGCAAAGGAATCAGTCAGGGGATGTGGCCTTTGGCAACCTGTTGCTTTATTACTTACCTTCACTTCTTATTCGAACAGATTATTTTCGTAAATACCTTTGCACAAAAGAATAAATATTTTATAAAATGCACATTATAGAATCCACACTTTTATACCTGCTTACATGCATTCTCTTTCTCGGCCAGGTACAAAAAGTCAGAAATAAAAGAGACCTGTTGTCATAGTAGCCAAGCAGTTTTTGTAAGTTTAGACGGAATGCACTATTGTGTATCAAACTATTAAACCTCTAGGAAAACAAGATAAATGAAAGTTGCCTCTTTTCTGGGGGTTCATAGTTTGTGTATACCCTTCCCATTTTCATATCATCTTCTCGTCGTCATTAGCCGCATCACATCTCTCAGTCTGACTGTTGCCGACTTTGTAATTTTTGTAAAAGCCATCATGGTGCAGTATGCATTTTTCTTTTTCAACTGCACTTCATTTTATGTAACATAACACAAAACTCAGGTTATTTCTCTTAGCAACGCAAATCAACCACTCTTATTTTCTTTCTTGTTCGACAAACCGACCCTTTTTTCAGTCTGAAAAAATTATCGTTCTCTTGAAAAAAAAACTCCGATGTAATCTATCTTTCTGTTTCTTTTCGTATTGAAAACCATCCTTAGCTGTGGGTACTCTAAGACGGAAGAAATATAAATAACCATCAAGAGGAAAGTACAACAAGTGATTTTTTTCATGACCAGTATAATAATAGTATCATGCCCAAATATGCTGTATTGATTATAGTATACGTTCTAATGTAGCAATGACTTCCCAAGTTTTTACAACAATGGCATTCGTACCTCGTCGTCGTACGTAGCAGTAGTTGTAGTAGTGACCATTCGTTTCATATAGGTAGTACAATAATATTTAGTGTGACTTGACCAACAGCATAAAATCAAATGGTTAGTGACTTTTGCGTTGCTGGTTTTCTTCGGATTTGGATGACGAAGAATAGTAGCAGCATAATAAGTAAAACGAGAACTGTAATGCGCTGTCTGCATCTCAACTCAAGTCTGAAGACTTTTTCTACATTCCTTTTCGTGAGTGTGTATTTCGATATTTCAACGAAGAGGATGAAAAAGCATGCAGGTATTTTATCTGCTGCACCTGTGCTTGCATTATTGTTTTGTTTCTTGTTGAGCACCTGAAACATACAATTACAGAGCCCTTTCTGATATACTACGGCACAACACAACTTTGAACAATAAATATATACATAACTACATTCAACGTACATTTTCTGGGGACGCACATTCCATCATAATAATTTGAAAGCTATATCTGCAGTAGTAGTATGTGATGATATCATGATTATTACCTGTTATGTACAATGTTTATGTGTGTGTGTACGCGTAGTGTCTGCTTGCGCGTATCTTCATGGATACTTTTTTTGTTTCCCCTTCCTTCTCATCTTTCTTGTATCACCTTTCTCTCAGCCGTTTTACTTTTACGCCTTGACTCTTGCAGCACCATTCATTTTCAAGGCATTGCTTTGCTGGGTCTCATTCTTGTGCTGAAAGCAACAATGGTTATAATAATAAGCATGTAGTAATACCTTGTAGTAGCAATGCCTTGACCAGTTTTTAGGATTGATAAGCTACAAGACATATAATATTCAGTTTCACTACCTTAAAGCATTTTAAATCTAAAAGACTGTCCGAAAACTGAGGCGTGTAGTCATGTAAATTTCATTATTTGCTCGCTGTGAAAATGTAGCTTATTAAAGTGACAATGCATGTCCAAGAGTATGTCCATCGGTGTTATTTCAAAATGTCAAATAATATTTTCAAAGCTCATGGGAGACCTGGGAGTGGGCACTTGAGGCCTTAAGTTGGGCGTTTTATGTGTTGGTAGATTTTGATTCTTCTACCGTTGTTTCTATACCGCCTGAACTCATGAATTTTGACAATGAGTTTGCTTAGCAGCGAGCATTTTTAGTTGGCCTTGCCCAATTCTTTTACTCATTAATGTACATACTTCAAGTAAAAGTTATGCGATTCGGATCATAATTCGAAAAATTCGACATCCAATTTCTAAAGTCTTAATGCTACCTCTAAAATTATTTGCAATTGACAATAACTACATTTTATTGTGCCCTTCAGATTTTTAATTGATAAACCTCTAAAAGCCAAGCGCATTTTAAATGAAATTGTGACTAGCTAAAAATACTCTCATAAACCATTTGAGATGTAAAAAATACATAGGCTTTCCTTGCTGGCCTCTTTTTCCTTACGATACTTTGTACTTGCACTGCCTTTGGCTTTAAAGGAATTCTAGCAGCCTTTCTTAGCAACATCACTTACTGCAGAAAGGATTATCCTTTTCTTAGTGACAATCATTATTATGCAATTTTGATGCTACCTACGCGAAACATTTTTTAGTAGTTTATCTTCAAATCCTGTCACCTTTCTATTTATTGCTTCTTGAGTAGAGCGTGAGTGCGAGGTTGTTCTTATGAATTAGAATTCATAGAATTCAATCCCATGAGCACTAACAATAATTATGTATATAAGCAAAAGTGGTACAATGATGCAGTATTTTACATTTTAGAATAATATTGTGTGTACTATGCCCATTATTACTAACAAGAAGGCGAGAAAGGAGGAAAAAATATTGCCAAACCAGTTACGTAAAAATATACAAGTTTACTTGCTCGTCGATGTTGCATTTAAATAAATTCTGTACACACTTAAAGTACACTGTATAACATTATTTGTTTGCTGCAAACAGCAACAAACAGCAAAAATGAAAGGTTTAAGTAACCAGGTGTAATAATAGTCTAGTAATGTTCGGCGGACGAGCTTCCCTCGCCAAGTTCAGCTACTACTGCTTAGAGAAGATGATAATCCTTGTTTGTTGTAAACTGCGACAGCCTTAAAGCCAGTTGAAAACTGTAATATTCGATGCATTGTTCACGTTCGTGGTAGTGTAAGTATTAAGCATACATGCACATACAAATGCTTTCAGTCATATTATTGTTGAGAACTCACATTCAGATTCCTTTCCCCGAAAGTCTTCTAAGAATTTATATAAAAGCAGGTGAGAGAAAGAGTAACATAGTTTGTAATGAACAAAGTTTGCATCCCCACGTTCAAAAATGTACCTACATTGTTATAAAGGATACTACAGGAAAACCTGACGTTCCACATCAGAAATAGCAGGCAGCCCAGCAAGCAAAGATTTGCTGCATTCAACAAGTGGGTTCTTCGGCTGAGTTTCTGTATGTAGATGGATGGACGCCACAAAAAATGAAGATTGTGCTCAACAATGAAATATACGATGATGATGGCATTACTGTGCTTTTTGCATGGACTTGATGGTCATTCAAACCCTATGACAAAAGGAACAAAATGTTGCAAAGCTTGTACGAAAGATTCAGGTTGCCAGTAAATATTATGCGAATATTGAAAATTGTGTTTAAAACCCGTAAATGAAAACATTCTTGATTAATTATATTATTATTTGAAATAAAATAGTACCGAACAAGGCACAAGTATCAACATTTTGGTTCTAATATCTATGAAAAATCTATGCAGAAATCATAATTTCAAAACTTTTAATCGTTATTAGAGTTTTCATAACGCCCGTGCGGCAGGACGGACGGACAGAATGTTGAATTATATTTCTCTTCCATAAACTCTAATAATGATTGAGTAGGTATTCATGCAGGTCTTTTTTGTCTGACAAGCAAGATGATGCAGAGCTAGACTCACTAGACTGACTCTTAACTAGGGAGTTATTGTAATAAATTGAATGCATGAAAAAGGCAAGTTGATCTTCCTACAAGGTGGAGGTGGTACTGGTTGCTAAAGCGTTTGCAGGCGATACAGGTGAGGTGCGGTGGTGGCTCAAGTTGGAAAAATGATTTCTGATGCAGTACAGGTACGTCAGATTCATCTACCAAAATGGTATGGATATATTATATCATGCATGTGTGTGCAACAAGAACATTGTTGTGTTGCGACTGTGTTGAGCATTGTTGGGATTGTGAACGTTACAAGGGAGAAAGAAAATGGGGAAGTATGAAGAGAATGCAGAATATTGGCTTACAACAGGTAATACTGGTGCTTCTAGCAACAAGAGCTGTGAGCTATCTGCTATTTGTAAAGTGTTTTCTTGAAGGCGACATGAGAATCTCAAGAAAATTTAAAGCGTGTATCGAAACTTTGGTTTATCCAGAGGTATTAGAATTCACAAGAGCAATTAAAGTCATTTAGGCAGTCATATTTCTAAAATGTAAGGAAAACATTTAAAATATTTTAAACTGTGCGTCAACTTTTCTGATTTCAATATACGAAGTACAATTTTTCATAATATGTATTCAGTTTGAAAAAATGTACAAAGGGGTAATTAAAAAGTAAACTTTAACGTAAATACCTTCTATAACATTTTTCCGGTTTTGTAACAACAATAGAAAAGATTAACAAGTAGAATTGTAATAAGATTTTTAAGAGTTGCAAAAAAACTTTGCCATACCTGCAGTATTAACTGAACATGATCATTTTTATTATAAAAAAGAGTCAATAATTGAGTTTAAAACATGATGCTTATGGCTTATAATGATGATATGGCTCACCAAGTGTTGTTGCCTTGATTTGTAGACAGGCTTTATGCAGGTATGAGAATAATTTACACACACATACACACAGGTAGTTTTTGACTTTGAGTGGAATTGTTGCTCAAGAAGGCACATTTATATTGTGAATACGTGAGAGAGAAGTGTTCTGTGAGCGTGTTTTGAACGCTCCTTGAGGAGCAAGTTTAGTAGAAAGGAGGATATAATGCTCCTGGGAACCTGTAAGCAATAACGAAAAGGTACTGAAAGGATAACCAGTCTTGGGGCAGCCACAACATAGCGAAGATGTTGAAGTAGCGCAAGAGAGTGAAGCAAGTTCACGTCTCAAATCTGGTCACTCACTTCACATAAGTTGGTGGTGAAGCACCCACTGTACACCTTTTTTCAGTTATTGTTATGAATATTTTTTGCGTAGTGATTGTTGTTCTCTGTGAGTGATAAACGGTTTTTTTTTCGTGGAGACTTTTTTAATTTGGAGTTTGGAAAGACGTTTGAAAATAACTTTTTAAGATAAACTGTTGTAGAGTAATTTTGTTTCTAAGATTTTTATAAAATGCCTCTGGTTCGGAAACCACGGGCAGGCCGGGGAGGCCGTGGCAGTCATAGTGATGATGACGAGTCGACACCAATCTGTCGGTGTCGTGTGCTTTATTTAGGTTCCGCAGTGCCCCATATCACAAAAGACGGGTTACAGGGGATTCAGGAACCCCTCAAAGAACTGTACCCGGATTCAGGACTTTCCTCGCTGAAAGGCATAGATTCGTGGTTGAGTGTGTGGTCTAATGGACTGTTGTTAGAGAATGTGGACGAGAAAAATACAAAAATCACACGATTTTTCCCTATAGAGTCATTGCATTATTGTGCCGCAGTACGAAACGTGTTAGTGCCAGCCAACGCTGCGGGTTCTTCGTCCACTTCCAGTGAGAAAGTCCAAAAGTTTCTGCCGTTGGACTCGCCTTTTGCTCGTTTGCCAAATTTAAATCATCCACCACTCTTTGCCTGCATTTTACGGAGAACGACAGGGATCAAAGTGTTGGAATGCCATGCCTTCATTTGCAAACGGGAAATGGCAGCAAATGCCCTGGTGAGATGTTGCTTCCACGCGTATGCAGACTCGACATATGCAAAACAGCTTGAAAATGGGGGCACACTCCCCAACGGAATGTCGCTAAGTAATCATCATCATCATGATTTTACGAATGGCACAAATGGCAGCACTGGTACACTTTTTAAGGACTCGGAAAGACCCATACAACGATCAGTAACGCCATTGGATTCCATTGAGAAGGTAGCAGGTTGGCAGACGCACAGTCAGAATGGAGACGCGGATTTAATTATGGTGGCAAATTCCACAGATGATGATTTTACGGATGGTCCGTTGACCTCCACTCCCCGAAACAACAAATACGAGTTTAGTGCAGAGTTCCCTGACGAGGATGAGATTTATGAGGGGGATGAGAATCACAAGATTTGGGGTGGTAGCACCTCCAACCTGGGACAGAACGGGACTGCAGAGCTTGTCTACTTGGAGCCGGATGGAACGCTGAAATCTGTCAAGTCACACAACTCCCGAATATCGAAACCCCGTCAATTTATTTCCCCGCCGCCGCCTCCACCTCCCCCGCCTCCGCAACAGTTTTCCTTGCTCAAGTCTGTCGAGGACGATGCATCTTCCACCAAGAAAAAGACAAAGAAAAAAATGAAAAAGGAAATGAAGGCGGCCTCCAGTCAACAGAAACATTTGGTTCGTCCGGCCTCCATGATGAATCTGAGCAGCAGTGCGGGACTTCCACATGGAATGATTCCAGGCAGACCTGGAAGTGTTCTGAACGGTCCCATTAGCCATAGGCCAAGTAGTGCAATGTCTACACTGACCCGGAGCAGGCCATTGCATCCACCCCCGCCACATCCACATCATCAACAGCTTATGCCAGTGCCACAACATCCTCTTGCAGTCATGCCACAAATGCATCATCCACAGCCAATTTATGGTCATCTACCTCCGCCGCATCATCTGAATCATCACTTTGCCCATTTGCCCCCGCCAATGGTGAAAGGATCCAAAAGCAAGAAGAAACAGAAGCAAATGCTCACCACAGTGCCACTCCTAGCGCCCACGCCCATTCCATTAATGCCTCACCCGGGTATGCAGATGGGCCCAGGGCCAAATCACATGAATGCAACGCCTCCCCCGATGTTCCATCATCCCAAGATGATGCCTCCCCCGGAGGACCAAAAGGGAATGAAGCACTCTCCGGAGATGATGATGATGCCCTCCCATTATGCAACAATAGAGCGAGGATATCATTATCACACAGGACCTCCCAGTCGACAACAAATGATGAATGGCCACGGCCCACATCCACATCCCTCTCAAATGGCGGGAATGACAAATGGCGTTGGAGGGGCAAACGGTGGGGGGATGGAACATCTTCGAAATGGAGACTCGGCCACAATGGTGTCAAACAAGAGCAAGTCCAAAAGCAGCTCCAAAGAGGATCCCGGCTCCTCTCCTTTTAACACGGGCATATACAGGAAGAAGGGTCATTTGAATGAGAGAGCTTTCTCTTATTCCATTAGGCAGGAGCATCGCTCAAGGTCTTACGGCTCCTTAGCTAATCTCCAGTTTGCCAATGAGAATGGAGGTCCCTTGCTAAAGCCTTCGGGAACACCGCCACACACTACGGAAGGGATGAAGAAAGAGCGAGAGATTATTCAAATGATTAGGGATCTTGACTTGTCTGCTGATGACATTGAAAGATCCCAGGTTCCAATAGATATGTATCCGTCGAGAAAAGCGAATGGGTATCGCCAACAAAATGGAATGGGACATCATGGACCACGGATTACACATCGGTAGAAAATAAAAAGGTAAAAACTTTTAACCGCATTTTTTGCATTTTTCATAAAAAGCATATTACTGTTCACTCAGGCTTAACCTTGTCAAAAGTATGTGATTGACAAAGACACGCTCGAAAAAAAACCTAAATAGCAAATTGTACTCATTAATGAATAGTGTGAAAGTGAACATTGTGACCCCATCAGTAAGTGTTTTAATGACATTTAAAACTGTTTGCAAGTGAAGACTATAATGGCTAGTAACATGTTGCCAATTAAAAACTATAAATTTCTACCATTTTATGTGCAAAAGTGGAGGTGCACTCATTTCATTTACACGTCTTAGAAGTTTTATCTTCGCTGCTGGCTGCGTTTTAAGATTACGTACTACGTTCACCGCACATGCTACACATTATGCCATTATCGAGTTGATTAAACAGAGGAAACCTGCAAGTGTGCGCAATATTGATTAAGACCTTGATCCAATTTCTTGGTCAGCTGCATCAAACTACATCACTTTTACTAAACTGCCATTTTGTAATAATAGCAGCTAATGCAGTACTCTTTGAAAAGCTCACGTGTGCCAAACTGCCAACAAACGTAACCAACTTTTATCCAAAAAATGCCACAATCAACAATGGCAGCTTTTGTAATACGAAAGTGTTTAGTCTATTTCTATTCTGGCAATAAGTTGCGAATCAAATGATAAAAAAATAAATGATGATATTGAGCGGATAAATTTTTTATGTATCATGTCATAAGGGTTTACTACTACAACTGTGACTTTGTACACGCTATTTAAATTTATGGTATAATGTCTAATAACATCTTAGTCATGAATTTCATTTATTCAAGAGTGTTATTATTGCATTACGCAGTCGCCCCTCTCTGAACAAAATCTTGGTCTTTCTTTGTCTGTTTGTTGTGTATGAACTATAAACGGTTTTTTTCTATTGTGTATTATTTTTATGATATAGCCTCTAGCAATTTTATTTGTATGTATGTTGCAATGAATAGGGTTTTTGGTAACAATTGGTGCACATTTTTATGATGATGGCATTACTCAATAGAAAGAGTATTAAGTTAGTAGCAGGAGCAGGAACTTCTCCCAAAAATACTTCTTTTGTTAACTCACCCTCTCGCTCGACTCTCTCAAAACAGCTCTCGTTCTTCTCTCTGTTCGCCTCCTGAAGGTCACTTGACATTCAGATAAAAATGCACTAAAAATATATACATTCCTTCTATATGCACCGTGTTAGGATTTCTGTTATCATCAAAAGTCATCTAAGCCATCATCATGGCTGCAGCAGCAGCTTAGTGAACAAAAACTAACCAAATAAGTACATTGTTGTCCTGTCTACCTGCATTCCGTGATAATACGCAGTGCTTAAAAATATATTTACCATGTAAACTGGCAACACCAAATGGTTAAAAGGAGATAATTTTTGTGGATTTACAATTGTCACGGTTTTAGAGTGTGATGATTTGGTGAAGAATGCGATGTGATACGCTAACTCATGCTGTTGAGCGTTTTTGCTGTTCGTGTGTCCGTCCTCAGTCCATACACTCTCAATGCCAATCAGCATCAAGAATTTTTGTTATATAACCGTTAACAAGTTGTTGATTTTGCGTCCACTTTGTATGTTAGTTTTATGCTACAACCAGAAATTTTCGTTTTTTGAACGGGATAATATGCGAAAATTGGTTTCAATCAATCGAATACATTTTTTGGGAGCGATTGGCGATGTCAGCGTAAAAGAGTGTAATAATAGTGTTTAAAGCCTTTTGGTGGGATAAAGAGAGAGAGAGAGAGAGCTTGAATGAATGAAAAAATGCGTTGAAAATTGTGTACACGTCCATTTGTGTTTTTGAAAGGCTATCATGCGTGAAAAACTACTACTAAACCCTTTAGATTATGCTTTCATTTGAATTGATTGTTGTGGTGGAGGAGGTTGTTTTCAGATTTTTTGTCTTCCTGTCATTAGAGGCACGCATGTCAAACTGATGATGACAGTATGGTACTCGTCACTGCTCAGCACTACTTGAAAAACCCAAATGTTTCCTTAAAAAGTGAAGATTTTAACAGGTTTTTTCCTTCGCCCGTTCGAAAATAGTTTTGTCAAATGACTACTATCAACTATACAATTGGCTAATGTGTTTTTCTCAAAAAAAGTATTAAACTATTGCGTATAAACACCAAACCAATATATCTCACTCCTGCTTGTCATCAGTTTTCTTGTCCCTTTCAATTATTTTTTTTTACGAAATGTGCATATCTATTCTTTAGATGATGTTATTTGCGAAAGTCGCATATTGATTTTTTGAAAAACCGCACATATTGCAGTTTTTTAGAGGATGGTTTTCTTGGTACACGATTTATGAGTTATGATTTTATAAAGATGAAAGAAAATTTCGCTCAAGAACTTCACTTTCTAGATGCGCTGACCATCAAAGAGATATGAATTAATGTTATGCATGAACTATATTATAAAAAATGTTGTCTCAATCAGCGTTGCAAATAGTACACTTGTGATACAAAAAATGTATAATCCTTAATGTATGCGTGAGATTTTTATCAGCGGGTTCGTTTTTATTTTCCGCTTGTAATACGAGCTCAACACTGCGTTATCACCGCCATCATTAGCGCACACAGACCAGACCTCAAATACTAGCGAACTTTAACCTGCCAACTTAATCAGCATGCAAATATGTTGATTTTTTGTTGAACCAGGACAAAAGAGTTACATTAATTAGCGCCAGCAATGACTTGAAAAGGAAGGCTATGTTACCAACAGTTTCAAGTTTCTTGCTGTTGGAATCCATTTGTCTTAAAACATTCGTTCGGAAATGTTGTTTGCAGTGATGTCTGACGCAGAAAACAAATAAAAAGGCTTTTGTAGGATTATGTGTGAACAAAGTCTAATGGAGGCGTGTTATGTGTACTTTACAATCCTCATATCTGTTCAAGTTTTGCTAATTTTCTCTTTCAGAAAATAAAAACTTGGTTCTCTCTTGTTTGTGAATGCTTGTACAACAAGAAAACAAACCAGTAGTAACTAATGTGTAGATGAGTGGTTATTTGTATACGCGTTTCAGGTAATGCAATGCAGTCTGAGAATTATCTAACTAGAGCATTTCAGCAAGCATGTAATTAACTGCCATCAATTTTTAATTTGGTTTATAGTGTTATGTAAAACATTTTGGATGGTTGGGGGTGGTGATTGCATTGACAAGAAGTAGTAAATTGCAAGTACTTGGATTAGAGAATGCATAAAAATCTGAAATGTATTAAAGGTATAATATTTTGTAAAGAATTAAATGAGAGTTATAGTTTTAATATGACGGCTTAGGAAAATGAAAGCAGAAATGAACTCCAAGCGGTTCAAGTTGGCGCTTGGCAGTACTAAAAATAAGTTTAATTACTATTATGTTTGTTCTAAAAATGCTTCTTGAATCATTCTTTAAATGTAGAACTTTAACCTTGGACAATGCCATTAAAAATTGTGCGTTGAAGGTTTATCCATTTCGCTGAATTTGATTGTTGCCAATATGTAGCTAAAGTGTTTATAAATAAGTACAATTAGTATTTACAAAATGCATTAATGAACAAAAGTGCGTAAAATGCGCAGCCATGTAAAACGTTCTCTGTTTGTAAACATTTTCAGAAAGATCAAATTCTAAACATTGGAAAAACCAATTACCTGTGCCAATAATTCCATGATAAGCTTGTGTAAAAACTTAAACTGTAATAATATTTTTTAAAGGCGTAAATCAGTAGAGTGTGTTTATGTCTAAGCAGTTAACACGCTTTAATTTGAAAGCTAATAAATAACTAATTTTATTATTATGTTTCATGCCTGCAGCAACTCCATTGTTTTATACTTGGTTCATTAATACAAATTCATAAAGTTTGCTTAACTTAGTCATAATAATGTTGCAAATTCATCTATCATAATATAGTTAAGATAAGACAACAAAGGTACTTTAAACTCAGCATAGCACGTGCTCGCTATCAGTAATATTGTAGGAATTTGGCCACGGTCACGGTGATGACTGGCAAATCAACAGATACTTTTTGCACATGTGCTACAAAAACTACCATATGAGGAAAGGCGTAGCTTTCGCACTACTAATCATTTGATATTTACCAAATCAACTGATTGTAATCATGAACTAATATATGGGCCTTGTTTTTCCTTAAATTAATCTTTTGCTTTTGGTAACAACATGCTAACCGTATCAAAACTTGTTAGTTTATCTTGCTGGACCATCCCTAGGAACGGTAGACTATTTAACTACACCACGTCATTATTTTCCTAATCGGTACATTTGATACGTATATTTCTACTCCCAAAAATGGCATTTGACATGCTAGTTTTAATTAGACATGTTAAATGTACTTTTGTTACGAATAATAGTTTGACCGCGCATATCTTTGTATATTTGACCGTATATTTGCTAAGAAAACTGGGTGGAGGCGGTCTGAGAGGTAACATCAATTATACCGCATCTTCTACTCAAATGCTTATGTAATTTATGAAAAAGTACACAAGCCAACATACATAATCATAATAATAATGGCCATGTGTTCACTTCTACAAGATGAGTGCAATCTAGAGAGTTTTTTTGCGTGTCTGCTGGGATGCGGGCGGATTATAAATGAGATGAGTTAATTGTGGAATTGTTAGGCCATAACTTTTTACCTTGAGACTTCAAATTGCACGATCGCTTCCTGTAAAGCAGTAAAGTATGTAAAGCATATTCTCAACTATTGTGCACACAAAATATTTTTGCAGTGCATGATATTTTTAAATTTCTACGATTCCCAGTTAAAATATTTACTAGACAACATTTTGAATATATCATCCCTTTTTTGTAAAGCAACTTGCGCGTAAAGCACGCGAAATAGATTTGTATCTTGTATGAAAAATATTTTAATTAGCCAATTTTATGACTTTATATCGTCACCCCACTGTTTCTTTTAAACAGTCGAACATTGTAGCAAATCCTGTTTCAAGGAAAAGTTGTTGTTTGGAAGCTATTTCTAGTATTTTGAGGTT
Source organism: Entomobrya proxima (assembly GCA_029691765.1). Lineage (NCBI taxonomy): Eukaryota > Metazoa > Arthropoda > Collembola > Entomobryomorpha > Entomobryidae > Entomobrya > Entomobrya proxima. Next base: position 18,875,636 of record CM056173.1, read on the forward strand.
AGTTGCAAGAGGAAGACTTTTATTACTTCAAAACGACTGTTTGTTTTCATATAAACTATTTGCACACAACCATTTGCACCATTAATGGTTTACAAGTTGCGGTTGTAGTAAGAAAAAAAAACTTAATCTGTTGAAAAAAATTTAGCATATAACCTCATCACTGACAAGGAAAAACTGCCTGCCAATGCAGGTAAGTTGTGTAGGCAATCCGTGGTAGTGATACATACGTGCTGTCAGACGACATCATGGAGTGATATAGGGACACGGAGCACCATCAACCAAAAAAGCACCAGTCTAGCTTTAACATTTTTTTATTCTTGCTCTCTGGTATGCATGCTGCTTCAAAAAAGTAATTTAATCATAACATAACATCATCATTATCTTCATCTGCTAAAGAAAATTTTCGAAACAACAAAAAATACATGATGCGATGGCGGCAGTGGTGATCATCACGACTACTACTACGACGATGATGATGAATCACACAAGAAACAAAAATAGAGTTGACTAATAGAGTATGTCTCTACGATGATGATGCGAGGATGCAAAACATATACAAAATAGTATTTCTACAACTACTAAACAATCAGATAAAAATGCATCGCGGGGATGATTGTCGTCAAGGAATTATAGGACGTTGTAAACAGTTTTATTAACGGTAGAGAGCCAACCCATTTGTGTATCTGGTTTGTATTATTGCATTGTTGTCAAAAAATTTGTGAATATTTCTATTCAGCATGTATGCATGTCAAATGTGTAAAAGTCGCTCGGTTCTGCTCTGTATGAAAGTAATGGAAATCGGCTAGTGCGAGAATACCTACCTGTCTGGCTTTGTAATACAAAGTTGATGTAGGAGTAGAATTACTAGTAGTGGTCCTAGTATTTCTATTATTATGACAATTTGTAAAACTGTGAATTGTTGATGTGAATACGAAGGTAAAAAAGGAGTGTGGAATTACATTGCGGTATGTGTGTGTATGTGACGAGATGAATGCTTGTACATTCTCAAGAATCAAAAAAATGGCAATGGATTGGAGCACAGATACTACATATTAAAAATACTTGCACATTTTTTACTTCCACTCTATTTTGTCTTTCTTTTTTTGTTTTGTACCCATATTATTATTATTACCTTTCCTGTCGTGATTGCATGGAAGGGTATAAAATGAACACTTTGAGAAGTAGTAATAATATACCATTTGATTGAAAAGCGACAAATGTAAATTTGTTTTTTTTCTAACGAATGGTTTAAAACTAAAATATCAATGTGAAACGTACAAACTGCATTAAGACAATTGCCATTCTCTATTTAACTTCTCCATGTAGCTTGATACTTCTCTCTATAATTTTGGTTTTTTAATCGTACAGTCACTTTTTGTGCTGTAATACATAGTATGGTTACAGGAGCAGAGGGCAAGTCAAGAATGCATGTAAAAACGAAATGACAAATAGCTACTGATATTATGCTCTAACTAATCTTCTAATCACTCTAAAAAATAAACTAATTTAAGATCAAAAGCAGGATATATATGCGCTGCAGTATTTGTACTGGCTGTCAAATTTTTAATCAGTTTTTTCTCTAGCCGCCAATAAAATATTATAAATTGCAGAACAGTAGTAGAGCTAGGCCAAAGTGGAGCAGAAGGGTCCAATCATCCATACAGAACTCAATGGAAATTAATTCGACGAAGCAGATTTATAATTACTTGACATACATCTGACCTTCCCTTTCTTTTTGTGGCTGATTGATCTTGTCAACTCATCAGCCTGCTATTATTCGCTACCACGTGCAATCTAATGATGTTATCGACAACTGTCAAACATGTCATTTGGGTTTGAGCTGACTAGTCAGGTGAAAGCTAGATACCCAGAGATTGTACCACTACTAATAATGCAACCGAGCATCCTGTGCTATTTTTTAGTCCAGAGATTTCACTCGAATATGTCCTAAAGCTTCTTGGTATGTCTAGAACGAATGCCTTTGTATTTATTCACCTCCATAATGATTAATGCAAATAGCTCACGATAATTGAGGGTAAAAATAATTCACACTACGTGACAGCCAAAACATCCTGATCTTAAAGTGTGTCATCATGATTTTGGTGGAGTGCTGCTGAATGCTGCATAACATCATCTATACACCAAAAGATGTTATCATTGCATCCCAAGTTAAATAACTTATTTTCTCATTCAAAAACTGATGATCATGCAGTTTACTTGTTGCTCGCTGCATAGTTGTTTGACTTGTCGTTCTTTTGTGCGCCGTATCATAATAATCATCAAAAATGTAAAGTTTTAATTTACTATTACATACTATCTTCACTACTATCCATACTAACTATAAAAGCAACCAGTCAATGATTAGTTTTTTTTCTATTCAGATTACATATACATTTCTTGCCACCCCACAAACATTACTGCAAAGATGGCTGCCAAGTTTTCTGGCAAAAGGGCCATCGTCACACCACGACCAGGTTATTTAGCAACAGCGTAGTAGTACTAGTATTTTGCTGAGCTACTACTTTAAAGAGCTCGTCTATTGAAACTACTACTGCAACTGCACAAAAATGTGAAATCGTAATGGTTTATTGTGATGATGATCCCGTCATGATGTGGTCCGTCGAGAGAGACACACAGAAAGAGAGAAAAATGTACAAGACACAAGACTGATGGAAGATGAAGGAAGTTGACCAACCTTATTTTCTGCAGAAATAAGCAGAAGAGGCCAAGCAAGCCAGAGGCCTGATGATGCGCCTTTTCGTGTTTGTTTCGCTGCTGAAGAAAAAACCTGCACAGAATCTCATTGATTCTCTTCACCGAGAAGAAGAATAATTATTGCATGCACACATCATAATCATCATCATCGTCTTCTTCAAAAAGCGCAGCGTACAGCGAACCTCTCTCTCTTTATCTCTATATATATTAATGTAGGTACCTGTCGAAAAAAGAAAACAGGCTTTGTGAAAAATAATGCAGAAGATGTAGTAGTAGTAAAAGTACTTGTTGTTGTATGAGTAAACACATTCAACAAACGGTCTAGCTCAACTTTAAAAGTCACAACAGCATAATAGTCTATGCACCTGACTTTTAGCAATAAAAGTTACCAATAATATTACAGGTATTTAACACATTGTGTCTCTAATCTGTGTCGTCTTGGCTTCGTGCAAAAAACCTCCTCTCTATAGACAGCAATAAATATGCTACTGTAATATGCGCTGATCAAAAAAATCTTTGAATTCCTACCTGCATGATGATCTGCAATATTTTTTTCCTTTCTTTACTATATCAGCTCTAGTGTATACTGCAGAAGGACAGTCTCTAACATTGTGTGCTCCATTGAAATACCTTTTGGCAGCGGCAATGCATTATATTATTTGTGTTGGTGAAACTATAATGAGCTTTAGGACTCTCTTGTTAAATATGAAGTCGATGATGACCTCGTTTCTTTCACGGTCTATGTTGACGTAGTACTTTATAAGCCGACCATTCAAGTGGGCCAAAAGAAAGAAGACGACTACGACGACGGGAAAATCCTGATTTAAAGTGTGGCATTTGCTGTGAAGATGTGAATAATGTAGTGATGGTAAACTTGTTGTATCGGTGAACAGGGACAGAAAACTTGCATGGTGTAGAGCTGACTTGCAGCAAGTCGCAACAACATTTTTACCTTTTATTCTCTTATCTGCTCTACCGTATCGAAAAGAAGCAATATTAAAATCATGTAATATAAGGAATAACAAGAAGAAAAGGACTTTCCGCACTGGTCGGTCCATTTCTTCGTGTGCAGAGCACAGGTTTTCTTTCAAAACCAAAAATGGGTTTACTTATGGGCTGTTGTTGCAGTTTGTGTGGATACAAAAAATCCTATAATATACTGAACCGAAATAAAATGCAAGATGCCTGCAGTATATCTTCTCTTTCTTCACACCTTGCGCTGCTCTGCAGTTTGCATTATTTGATAGACAGAAGACGGCAATATTTGTATAGACTCTTTTTTTCTCTTTATGATTCATTCCATTATTTTACTGACTTTCTATAACGTTCCGTTCTATAATGTGCCCAATTTTGAATGATGATCATGAAGAAAAACGATGACGAAGGATTCCTTGTTGAGGGTCATCATGTGTTGCACATGCACGATACTGTACTTGTGCCGATACATCGGAACAAGCCTCAGTGCACGCATTCTTGGTTTTGTGCATTTCTCACCTTTCCTGTGTATGATTTCATGTTTTATTTTCAATTTTATTTGACCATTGACCAAAAATACTATCAGAATGGTAGAAAAATCAATTGTGCTGGCATAATATGTAGTAATGTAAATACTACAGCAAATGAAAATTGAATATTCTCAACAAAGTGCAACGAAGAATTTTTAAGAGCCAAACCCATTTGTATGCAGCAGGTATGCCTACTCTGCCAAAATAAGGCTGTGTGCATGTGCCTTTCTGGTAAAAATTATTTATGTGAGCGCGTCAACTTGCAAAAAGAAGTAAAGGTTTTCAAAGATTATTACGAAAAAGTACAATATAAAGACGAAGAAATCGACAATAGAAGGAAAATCTGGTATGCAACAGGTTATAAGCGTTAACAAATCATTTAGCCTATTATAGTCATTCTTTGAGCAAGAGTGGAATTCAGTGTGGGCTTCTTCATTTCTTTTTGTACAAAGAAGAAGTAGGAAAATGAAACAAATTTTCGGGATTTGGAAAAGCAAGCATGTACAAACATTTCATAAAATGAATGAATGGAGAAAAAATTTCCATCCTAAATTCTTTATTCCTCATTCTAGAAACCCTGAGAACATTTTCTGTAGACGCATTCATACTTTTATTCAGTAGAAATATTCAGTTTTCTTTTCATCGGCTGTAGGTTCATCTTGACTTGATTGCTCAATGATTTGATTGGGATGCACAAGTTGAGGAGCCGGATCAAAGGCGAATTAAATCTTGAAATTAATTTAGTAATATTCTGTTTGAAGATAATATTTTAAAAGTTTGATTTTTACTGCCTCCACTTGCTGTTCTGTCTACTTTTTCAATCCTGTCCTTTCTTCAACTTTTCCCTTTTTCACGTCGAGAGTGAGAAGTTGGCATTTCAAGTTTGAGTCTGCCGTGAATTGTGTACTCGTCAAGCATGTTTTGACAATCAACAAAGCCAAATATCTTTGTTTTCTTAAAATGTGCGAAAGGAAAAAATGTTGATCAGAGGAATGCACTTTTTTTCGTAAAGTTTGCTGGTAACGCGTTAGCTTCGTATTGCCACCATGCTACACAATAGTTGATTATCTACTCATATGTCTCACATACTAGCTTTAAAAAGTTCTTTGTCGCCATTTTTACCATTTCATATATGCAAATTTGACGCTTACAACAAAGTTAGCAAAGGGAATCCCAACCGGACTCCTGTAGAATAAGAATGGTCTGAAACCTAACTTTTTGGCAATGATGCTGTTACCGTTAGCAAGCCAATAATGATGATGGTCATGAGATGGGACCGCAGCCCACGACGGTACACTTTAAACTAATTTAGCCGATCTGTTCGTCTCACTGACATAAAACGGTTTCCGATTTTATAATGGTTCGGGTGTAATTTGATCTACAAATTAGCAGTCTAATTTTACAGCAGTGGTTTTCCCAAGGTTATCTTTAACAAGGTGTCGATTTGATAATTGCCAATTTGTGAAGAAAAGTGTGATGAGTATTCATTATTTCATCCCAACTTATTTTAACTTGTCATAAACATCACAAAGACTGATGTATACTAATATCGACTAAAGTCCAATATACGACCTTTTATGCAAAAAATTATTGTGGTGTTCCACATTTTTCATTTTTACGAAGATGGTGCATTAACCCAGAGAGTTTTATGAATGAGAATTCGCACCTCATCTGTATAGCAACTACTTGATAACTATGCATAGTCATGAGTAGTAAAAAGTAAAAGGATGACAAATAAATAAAGGGCCGACCATATAATTCTCAGCATGTGACAAAGTGCGTTATGTGTGGGATTAGTATGCGTAGGTACTTACCAATATGAATGAAATAAGATACGTCCCTGCAAAAGTATATTGCACTTAAATATTTTACGTTTGGTGTACAATAAAACTGTAGCCCAAAACGTGATTGGCCAATCAGCATAAAAATCTCGTGCTGGTTACTCCATAAATGCTTTACACTTATTTACTGTTTAGTGTATCAACCTTTTGTAGTTCAATATGTACACAGTAATTCGAACACGAGTCAATACTAAAATCTCAAACTTGCAAAGATTTTTATTTTTATGGAGAATTAGTAAGTACTTAGACGGAAATGGCATGTACTTGTGTATCCCAGGGTGTCTTCCGTTTAATATGTGATTTTCAAAGATATGCACTCCCCAATCCTATCATTTTGTTAGAATGAATGAAAGAAAAACCAATTCTTTACTAAGTACTGACTAGTTTCTCTTTCTTTCAATTCATGATGTTAAAGTGCAAAAGTGCGCATCTAATGCACGGTCGTAAAACTCTCCACTTGGCGCATTCATAATGTCGTAGCAGAGATGCGTAATGTATAATCATATATTATATTTTTCTCTGTGTAGTGTTTACACCCAAGTGGTTTGTTAATATGCGTGAAATGCATGTGAATGTGAGTGAATTGCGGATTGGTACATGGCAATTAAAGAAACAAAAAAATCTGTGAATTCAGCAGTTGCGAATATTACCTACCTACTATGTCATGTTTCCTTTTTACAATACCTCAATAACTACATAATACATACTTCCGCTGCTTTTTTCAAAATTCGTATGAAAACACACAAATGGTTTGCGATAATATTTAATATTTTTGCAGACCAATCACCCATTTTCATGTCTTTGAATGAATATTTATGTGAGTTGGGCTGAATAATACGTACAGTCAACAATGTGTTACTTCTCAATATTATGTTTCTTAAGCTTATTTACAATTGAGCAGTAGAGTTGAGATTAATGAGTGAGTTTGAATGACAGCAACACACTTAAACTCAAAAGACACAAAAGTACCTTTTTGCGCAGTTTTCAGGAAAAGAAAAATGGAAAGAAGACAAAATGACAAAAAAACGTTGTTACGAAAAGGTGGATCAACCGGTAATGTCGCCGTTCCCATATATTATTTTGGTCAAACATGTGTGTTAGGGGTAATTCATATGTAAGCAGTGCGAATATTCTAAGAAAAAGTGAATACTTTAAAGAAACAAGCCAGTTCAGTAAATCAGATGCAAAGATGATAACGGTCAAAAGTTATCATTAAACAACAACAGCAAACGTAACCATTTCGGTTGTCATAATAATCAAAAAATTATCGCATAATCGTTTTCGTTGTCATCGTTGCATCCCTTTTTAATAATATAATTTTGCACTGGCTTATTCATATCTACTTAGCAAGGCACTTTAGAATTTGCTTGGATTTGTTGTGACAGCCAACTGTCAATACTGTCATTTAGCGTGCTTGGCTAATTTAGAAGAGAAGTTCAAAACATCGTCAAAGAGGAATGGTTGCAAAGTTAACTTTTAATGACCTTTTTCTTCGACAAGTTGATTGCTCTTTGCTTGCTCTGTACAGTGCACAGCACAAAATTTCTAGTTAGAAGTGAATCATCTCTCGAATAAATCACAAGCATAATCATTGCCTTAATGCTCAATAATACTTGAAGCAATAATAATAATAAGAATAATAGTCGTTATCATTAAATAGATTGTGGTTTTCAGCGCATTTTTAAACTATCATTATGGTTATGACAAAAACTGCGGCTTTAAATAAACTTTACAAAGAGCTACGCACGAACAGTAATGACAACAACAATGGAATGTGAATTGATAAAATTTAATAATAACAACAAAGATGATGACGACGATGCGGTGATGGTAATTTCAAATAGGCAATAATTTTTTGACGGATTATTTTCAACAAGAGGAAGAACATTAGCAGCACATGTTTAATGGTAATTTTTGGCGTGTTTTCATCAAGATGCATAGGAAATATTGCTGCAAGCATTTAACATGCTTGTATGCGCGTTACAAAAATAACAATAAATTGTTTTAGAAGTTACTTTTTTATATTCTTGCTTGTGATTCGGAAAGGGTTAGAGGGATGATGTAAGGTCTGATGAAAATCACAGTACACTAAACGCTAATTATTATTGCCATATACTACATAATTTACGTAATTGCATTAATGATTAAAGATGAAGATATTTTATTTGCATATAAAATGGCAAAGAATTTGTACACTAGATTCTGATTGATAAGTACACACACAAGTTGACACAACATGCATAATACTTTCTATCACGTACAATATGTATTCATTATCAGACATTGGATTGGAATAGGGTTTCCGTGTTTTACACTCACTGACTCACTATTCAGTTTGTTGCGTAAAACAAATTCCATTGCGTTTCATCAGTAACCTGAATTAAATTATGAATTTTTGCGCTAATATATTGTCTTGCTATTTTTCCAAGAATGTTTCGTGATTTTTTGCCGCATTGGGACCTCTTAAGCTGCCTGCTAAATTAAATAAATGGAAATCAACATGTTTTGGTTCTCAAAGTTACCGATCCCGTTGCCAAAATCCACATCTGTATCATTTTTTATTCAAAATCCTTTGAAAATATATCTGGTGAATCTGTGGTTTACTGCCGGTAGTTATTATGCCTATGTTACTTTTGTAAGTACGTAGAAAAACATTTGGAAGGAGGATGGAGGAAGGATGCAGGAAATATAATTTTCTGGTCTTATGACTCAAACTCATTTCTGCTTGAGTCTAGTAGTAAGAACTGCAGACCTTAACTACACTTTATTTACTTAAAAAATCTTTTTTGTATTATTGCATCATAAAAATGTGTTTGCTCGTCAAGTTGTGTGCAGAGTATAAAAGATGCACACAAACTTCCTCCCCTAAAACGAAATGGTGAGATATAACTCTGTACTGACAGCGAGTGCAACTAATTATAGTGGGAATAGACGAAGGTCAAGCATCTTTTAGTTTAAAGCATACCTGCACATCAGAGCACACAATAGATAGATTGGTTGGTCTGCTGAACAAAGTAGCCAACGTTTGGTACTTTCTGGACTTGATACAGCGAAAAAGATACACAGTGAAAAGTACTTAAAGAAATTGCTTGTTTATCCATTTCTTCGGCGAAAATTTCGTATATGATCGTTCAGAGAATTTATAGGGTTAGGTCAGGCTTTAAGCCAAGGTGAATCAAAGTTCAAAGTACTGCCATATTTGTTTGGTAATTAATTTCTCTTTTGCCCCATTAAGACCCGTTATCAAAAGCTAAAGAGCAAACAAGCATTTTCTTCCGTTCAGCGACCGACAGTATTGTGTCGTGTCATTTAGGACATCCTTCCTCGACAAACACATCAATTTAAAATCATTTCACGACCATTCGTCACCATCTTCATTTGAAATTATTTAGAAAGGCAGTTAGTTCTGCTTGACGATTTATTTAAAATGCTTATGTAAACCCTGGTAAACATTCCTTGTCACTTTACCAAATTCGCCAAACATTGGACGGAAAGAATGTGACAAGCATAAATAGAAGGGATTGGTCATCTAGTCATCCTCTTCATCATTCGCACAAACACTAATAATAGATATTCGAAAATAAATTAGTTGTGTACGAGAAGAAGGATGACATTGCAGTGTCCTCATTTGACTTGGCTCTATTGCCCGTTCTTTTGATAGCAGAGTGTGCACTCACTACACACTTCTTTCTTTCTATGGATACATTTCGGTTAGAATCAATCACGGTAAGAATATCGAGAGGGTAGTCATCTAGCCAGAAAATCATTTGACTTTGAACCGAGCGTCGAACCGTAGTCGATAGTTTTCCTTGTTTCGCTTCGCCATCATCCTCCTAGCGTGGTAATCAGAATTCAGAATTACAAAGTTATTGTTGCCTTTGCCGTGTGAATGATAATGATGGGTGTTGAGGAATGCAAATCAGTGTTTTTGGGCGATTGCATCTCTCTGCTACACTCTCGCAGAGTGTATATCATTATTAATTATTATTCCGTTTTTGACCACCAACAGCAAACGGGATGATGAATGACGACAACAACAAGAAAACGGTGAATGAGTTGTCGGCTTGGAGTAGTAGTCAAGTGCCAAGGAAAGCCATTGATATTCTTATATATACCCGTATTCAGTATTAAATGCGTCAAGCGTTTCTTCCTTTGAAGGCAGATGCAGTTCAAATGCTTTCTCTATGTGAGAGCAACAGCGCATCATCATTTTAAAAATACCTGATATTGCATGCATGCAGACATACTTTTACAACAATGCTAGTTTGTGAGTTGGTCCAAAAGATATTCATTGTGGTATTGTAAGCAAACGTTTTTTACCCGGTAATGAATTATTATTAATAATTTCCTGTGGGCTGTGAGCGTAAAAGCTACACACTAGTAACTTTGGTGAAATGCTCTGCGTGCAAGCTCTTTTCATTATTGCCCATTATCTTTTACAATTTACATGTCAATTGTCTTATGACTTATCACATCATAAGACGACCCATTTGGGTGTTTGCCAGTCAAGCATGCAGTTTGAAACAAATCAAAATTATTAGCTAAACAACATGACCAATATAATGCTAGCCTTCAGAGCGCCAGAGTTTGTAGAGCTGTTTGAAAGTGGCGTGTAAAAAGAGTTTTATATTATCATCATGCTCGTCTAGCATCTACAATCTAGGCTGTGGCCTGTTGAATGTTGCGTGAGGACAAATGCATTTCTAACCTACCATCTCATTTTTGTTTTCTGGAATAAATTCTAACCAATCAATAGTCATCATGAATAAGGATACATGAATATCAAACGCACTCGTGCAGGTGCAATGCAATCTATTAAAGTGCTTGCAATTGAGATAGGCAACTCAAATTTTCAACTTCTAAACAACTCATCCGTATTCAATTGTCTTCCTGCATTTAGAGCAGAATCAAGACATTAGCCTGATGGCACGCTACAATAAGAATTACTCAATGCTGAATTAATTATGTGATAGCACGTACCTACGCAACAATTAAGAAATGATGCAATTGCAAATTATGAAAATAATTAACAGAAAAGATTTACAACTTATAAAATTGGAGCTGTATATAATGCAATTACTACCGCTAGTCTACAAAACGTGGCTTGAAATTCAATTCAGAAAAAACCAGGTTCATTATGTAGGATGTGTGTGTATATTTATGGTTAATTCGTATTCTATTAGTAAAACAAGCAATAAAGCTTAAAAGCAATTGCCATTATTCTTTTTTGTAAGCCAAAAACACAACTACTGTTTTGTTTTTTATGAATTACTGCTCAGTGGAAAAAAAATATAAGTAAGTAGGTATTTTTGGTTTATTACACACGACTGATGTGCATAGCAACAAAACGCGCACCGGCAGTGGCCAGATTAAAAGGAAAGGGAAGTTTAGAAGGAGATGTTAAAGAATGCACTTTACATTTTTTTCTATTGTTGTTGCTGTTTATAAACTCATAAAGCTATCACTACTACATTTTCATCATCATGATCATCTCACCTCACGGCAGCAGGATGAAGTGCGCACTTCTCAAAAAACTGGATTCCTTAAAAATTATATTCCTGCCAATGTGTAATTTCCAAGAAGAAATGATAAGAAAAGATCCTTTATTGCCTTGATGCTTATCATCACTGAAATTAATTTTGAATGGACCATTATTATTATTACTTTTAGTTTATCTCTGTTTGCATTTGCTCTTCTTATCATTTCAATTTCAGTAAAACTGCTGTGCTCACTGCACACCTCAAAACACGTAACCATTTAATTTGCAGCTGAGCTGATGATTGTCTTTGTTCAATTTATTGACCTCATTCACGCTGATTTTTTATGTATACAAAACGCGTATCAATATAGATTTTTGTGCAAATTGCAGTTTATGCTTTGTCCTTATAAGAAGCGAGTGTGTATGCATTTCGTCTTCATTCATTTTTTTACCTTTCTTAGCAATCACTTTTTTATCACTAATAAAATAAAACACAAGGAAGATGCCATGTATGTGTATGCACTGTGTAGTTCCTAAAAAATTGGGACAAAAGCAAAACGGACCGACATCCTGATAATGATGATGCGTTTATTGTTCATTCATTCATTTTCCTCTTCTTCTTCGTTTTCTTCATATATTATCTTCATGTTCTCTTCATTCCTCTTTTGTTGATGATGAGGTAGTCAACGAGTGCATAAAAGCGGTTGATGAGATTTTTATTTTAAAAAGTAACTTGAATTAAATTGCCATTTAGCAAACTTGATCATCAGGCTATTTGGTCTACCTCCCTGACAATAAATGATTTGCATACTTTGCTATAACAGCAGCTTTACTGGCTGCTGAGGATGGCGATGGCGAGGATGATGATGACTTCAAAAAAATTACCACATTGCACTTTTACAACGATCCCGATACACCATGATAGCTTATCGTAGCTATAATCTTACTCACAAAAGTGGTACTGGTCGCGGTGGTTGTGATGGTGGTGCGGTGGTTATGAATGTGACGATGGAGACGCAAAAAAACTGCAAAAGTTGCTACCGATTCTATACTCCTATATGGTCTAGGTATTTATTAAAACCATGTGCATACCGAAAGATATTCTGTCGTGTTGCATGATGATAATTCTTAAAAGCAAGTATGCTTGTGTGTATACACAAGACCTTTAAAACGCAAGATAGATTGATACAAAGAAGAATAGTAGCAAGATTTCTTGATTTTTAATAGTGAGTTGTTTATATAGGCTTATAAACACACTCACAAAGGCAATGTTTGAGAAAAAAATGCATTGAACAGCTTATAGGTCTCATGAATTTGTAAAAAGTGTTAGCGAAAATTCACCGTTAGTCTTCAAGGAAGAGATCTGAGTAAAAGCTAGAGTTAGCAGTGTCTTTTTACACCTTAAAGCACTTTTGACATAGATTGCTGCCTAAAGGAGAAGCAATAATAATGCAGTTAGTAGTGTGGTATAAGGCAGCAATATAAAATATTAATATTGTGTTGTAAAGCGCTTTCTTTTTGCGAATTGCCATAACAGTCATCTGAGAATATTTTTTGGGAAGCCGGGCTTTGAACAAGACAATTGAATATTATTACTACTGCCACCACTGATAATTGAAACATGACGTGTCTTTCGCCATATTTACTGACGAGCTATTAAGTATGCAAGCACAGCAATAGATGGGAACGGTTAACTCCCTCGATTTATTTCCTGTATATATTCTATTTTTCGGTTAACTTGTCATGCGGATGTTGTATTTCACTTTGGTGTGCCAATCCAAGTGGAAAATATTTTTATAGGTTATAATAGGATTTTGCTTTTTATTCGTGAATCGTTTTCGCGCAACAGTGATTTTATGATTGAATCAAAAATAGCTAAAATCCATAGTCTACACATAAGCAAAAAGTAAAAAAAGACATAAAATTTGCTCTCAAATCAAGCGTTACAGTTTTCATGTTACTTCACGTAGCGAGTTTTATTAGATAATCCTTCTTGGAGGTAAAGAACGCGTATCCTTTCAACGCTTCAATGAGACTTGCACATATTTGGCGTATAGATTGAGGTTTACTATTAATAATAACAGGATCATCTTCAGTATTGAAAATGAAATATTCGATAAATTACAAAAATTCGCACGTCGACTCAGTTGCAGAAAAACAATACAATGCTATAGATATAGAGGAATAGGCTACATGCAAGAAAAGATGACACTTTGTGAATAAGCCCTGATCTAATTTTCCCTCAGAGTGGTTTCATTTAAAAGGTCAGAAGCCTAATCCCTCTGGTATACCTAATCGGTTGTTGTAAGCTCTGCAAGCGCAACAACAAAAAATTATATGACAAAGCGTGTGATATGTGCCAGAACACCAGCTCGTCTGGAAAGTTTGATGCGGCATTTTCACACGAAAACAATCTTTTTATTATCGTGACCGTGGTACGATTTTTCTTCTTCTTTTCATGTCATACCTCCCTGCCTACATTCGTGACTATTTATATAGCAGTTGTTCATTTATTAAAATAGAAACTCATCATAAATTACACGTAAATAGTAGGTTGACAGTAATTATTGTTATTATTATTTATTTTTTATCCTCAAAAAAGTCATTTAATGCCTCTAGTAATAAGTTTAGCAATTTCAGGCTTGTCATAAAGGAAAAATTAAACGATGCTGAACAAGCAAATACGCACTTAAAGCTCAAATATTGTTATCAAATTTCATATGAGATGAAAAATTTTGGGATTATTTCCCGGAGAGTCAAGTTGGTTAATAAATTTTCAAGTTTTGAAAGCGATAAATAAAAAACTGCCACCACCGCTATCATCATTATTGTGTGTCGCCTGTGTTACTTTTTTATGTTGAAAGAAATCCAGGTAACATTGTTTCGTTTCTTGTATGTTCCACACCAAACATCCACACATCACAGTTAGCAATTATCGGTAGACATTTTTGCTAAAAAGTTCTAAAAGAGGCGAAATTGATACCATGCCTTCTATCCACTTATCTACCTACCAGACTGCCTTTTATAAAAAGTTGATCTTTTTTGCTAAAGAGATTCATTTCAACATGTTACAAACATGTACAAAAGGCAGACAGAGAATGTACACAAAACCTGAAAAGAAAGCTCCTATAATAAATTAACGCGAACAATTCATGACATGCACAATTACAAGAACCATGTTAGGTACGAATCCAACTCTGGTGGTGGGTAGTAACTACGTAACCGATTTGAACAATGGTTTTGTTGAGGAGTGCACACACACGTAGTAGTACACTCTCACAAAGTCTTTCATTTCTTTTGAATCATCATCATCGTTTCAGATATTTAAGCAATTGCTACGGTAAAAAGGAGTAGTGTTGGTGGTGGTGATGGTGATGATGCGATGATGGTAACGCAGCGGTGAATCGGTGAATATTGGTGGTTGGCAAAAGGCAGGTTTTAGAAAAAGAGCCAGGCATTTTCCTTCATTTTTTTTCTCTCCCCGAGTTTTACTTCACCTTGTGCCATTGTTGCAATTACATTACAAACCACTGCTGAACAAGTAGTGTAGTGTAGCAAAATCCGAAACGATTTGAAATGTATTGCTGGGTATAGCCAACAACTTCCCAATCATTGTAACACACTGTATTTTATATTGCATATTATTGTTACGTTTTGCAGCACATCTTCCATCTCTTTTGAGAACATCTTCTTCACGCAGCGTTTGCAATTCTACAGGAATTATAATATGCAATAACAATAATGATAATAAAAGTAGTATAAAGTATTATATGTGCTCCGCTGTTGATGCTACTTTTTACGCTACCAACCAGATAAAAAAGAAGTGAGTTGCCCAGAGATACTGACACTACTACATTACCTAGTGCATGTAACAGTCATCGCAAAATCCAAAGCTTGTATTACTATAATCAGTGTATACCGATTTCAGGTAATTTTCAGCAGCCAGAGTCTCTGCTACTACTCAACAATACAAAAAATAGTACGTGTCCATTGTTGAAGTAGAAGGAGAAGAAGCAGTAGAACCACTGCTCCTCCGCTCCGTTGTTGTTGGATTGATTGAAGACTTTAAAAGAATAAGAAAAATATGCGTTAGGTCCTCTCTAGGATGTTATTGACCTTTATCTTTCATTTTTTGAAGTGCTAGGAACTATTTTCCCACCGCTTGCCGCAGCACAAGAGACCATGTTATTAGCTATATATTATTGCTCGCTGTTGCTGATGATGCTACCTACTGCTAGCAATTTTTATTTTCATTTGTTATTAGTAATCACTAGCTAATCCTGCGCCGAGATAGCTGTAATATGTAACATTAGTGTGATGGAAATATCGTCAATCTTTGATTATCATGTATTGCCATGGACGTCGTAAGACGTCGTGTAATCTTGCGAGTATACTAGCAGCTTATCATGGCACATTTACACACACACAAGTAATCATCACAAGTACATAAATATAAATGGCTTTGCATCACCTTTTGATTATATTTTTTGCTACTTGTTACGTATAACAACAACCGCATCACAGCTACAATTTGCAATCGTCATGTAAAATGTAAAAAAGATTAATTTGAAGTCATTCAGGCATGTAATATGATTGTCGTGCTAGCATTAAAATGCTGTATTTCATAGGAACTTACTACTCATCATCACAAATCTCTAAAATTAACCTGGGCTTCTTCTGAAGCTATGACAGTATGCAATAGCTAGTTGAAAATAATAAATTGCAAGTGAAGACATTTTCGGGAATAATACAGGTTGTAATTTCATCATCATGGATGCAAAGTCTTGATTCTTTTGCTAACCAAAAATAGGAAAGGAAAAGTTCACAAAGAAAGCTACCACGTTGTAGAAGTCCGATTTTTTCTAACTTGTCGGAAAGTCATCCTTCCAATTTTGCAAGCATATTATTCTATTAGTAGACCCGGGATTTAAAATAACCATAACATGAACCTTTACCTTTATAAGCTTTGGCAAACGTAACATAGCAGAAGAATAGTAGATTAGGTTAGGTACACAAAGGTTTAACTAAGTAATGCAAATGTACTAGGTACCATCAACCACGGCCTCAAACTAATAAAAAACAAGTATTTAAGAGGATGCTTTAAGAAAATCAGCAACTTTTATTTTTACATTTTTTTAGAATCTTTAAGTGTGAAGTAAGCAGTGCAATACTGTATATGTGCAAAAATAATTTTACTGTGTGTATAAAATGAAACTAAATCAATGAAATATTTTTTGCTTCTTTTTTTGCGATTTGCTTCAAGAAATCCACATTACTAGAGCAAGCGTTTTTGGCGTGCTTTTTTAGTAAAAAAGATTACTTCCGTGATTCCTTTTTATTTGCTGATCTATGCAATGCATAATATATTGACCGATTGTTGATTGGTAAATGGAAGTTTACGATGGTAATGAAATGAAAAGCTACACAAAGATTACCTAAGAAAGTATTACCTCAACACATGTTAAATAATCCTGAGTAATTAATATCAACAATAAACTGTACTTCGTGTGCATAAGTAGACCGTGAACAAAAATTCTCCTAAAAAAAGTAAAAATCTTCATTTTTATGGCGTGCCACAAAAATAAAACAGCAGCACAAAGTGTAAATTGATTTTCATTTCGCAAAGTACTCAAGTTCTTTTTATGTGTCAATTATGAATTGGCAAGCCTATCTAGCAAAACCAACAAAGCCAGTTTCGGGATTTTGCCGTTTGTTTGGCTCCTCGTTGTGTTCGCACAACTCGGAAACAATGGGGTTGCATAAATCTTTGAAATTCATTTTCTCGCTTTGCAATAAAACCAATGACATCACTACTTCTACTACTGAACTAATTATCAACTAACAGTGACCATTAACCAAGTTAGTTGTTGCTGCTACTACTACTGTAATACCGTTCTTGTATGCGCGTCACTTTTTTTTTGTGTCATGCCCAAGAGATTGTGTGCTCACTTGTGCAAATTTAGTGGAGCACACATACAGTTTTATCATCGGTTTATGTCATGCAGCCCTAGTCTTCTTTCTGAACAATAGTCAACTAAACGGTTTTATATCTTTTTTCATTGTTTGCGCTGCTCATTCAGACCTATATTACCATTTGCTAAGGCAGCAGTAACACGAAATTGAAATAAAAAATTTTGCTACCATCATCCTCCGCTTGTTATATGGCAGACCGAAAATAAGTCGGTTCCTTCGTCGTCGTTTCATCAGGATAAAAAGTTTTATGCAGAGTAGTCGTAAGTAGCAGTCGTCGATGTCGTAGAAGACGAGGGGCCGAATTTTTAAAAATCCAAGCAGGGGCTCACCATTTTGCTTACGTCAGTCGTCGACGAACCATGATCATGATCATCTTTACTACTTTTTACTACTAGCAAAAGTAGTAGTAGTGACTAGTAGAAGTTCAGCTACTTTTCTGCAATATCTACAGGCACTGCCTTTTTTATAAAAATATGTGGTGTCTCTTCAAAAACCTGCTTCAACATCTTATTCCCCTCTTTTCCTTCCCTTCTTCTTCTTCTTCGTCGACTTGTCCTTTTAAAAGTCATCTCGTCGTACATGCTTCCAAACTTAGTTGTTCAAGTACAGTTATTTTGCCAACTTGACTGGTTTTCCTCTTCTGCGCACTGTCTCTATGCATAGTTGCAATTTGCATTGTTGGCCAGATATACGAATGTGACTACCTATATGTATGTGCTGTCGTGTGTACAGTTTTCTCTCTCATGCATGCCATGTTGCAAATTATTTTTTTCGGTGGTTTACATTTTGGCTGCCTTGGTCCCTCTACCTTGCCTCATAGTTGCCATCTTTATTCAGCCTCCTGGTCGTATTATCATGTCGTCGTAAAAAAGCCCGTGGTGATGATGGTGATAGGTAGCAAAGCGGAGTATTGCAGAAAAAAAGAGATCTTTGAATGGTCATTCATTCTTGTTTTTTTTGTACATGATGCAGTTATAATATTTTCAAACATGCAACATGAAAATTAAAACAAAATACGATAACACTACATGATCTTTTGTACTATTTTCATTGCGAAATATCTATAAAACAAAGTGTGTAAAAATGCAGTTGGAGCAAAGTATTGATACAATTTAAAGGAATTGAATGAAAAAACGAAAATGAAATTTCATACCATTTTATAGCACATTTATAGATGATGGGGTCAGCATGATTTCTATTGTTAATTGTAGTAAAAGATACAGCGATCCGTTAGTGTTGATGTAATAGAGTAGAGCAAAGTTCAGCTTGTTACCGGCGTAACTAATTTTAACAATTTATTTTCCTTTTTTTACAGATTAATTTCTTGTACAAGGAGACCCACAAAACTGTGACTTCCGAGGACTGCAGAAAAAGTCAAATTCTGAAAATAAAACTATACGAGAACATGAGGAGGAGTTTTGGATGAAGTTTGGAGTTTTCTTTACCGCATCCGCTGCTTCTTTTTGTTCTTCTAAAACTACGCGCAACAATCATATTCACAACTGAAGAAATAGGAAATTCAAGACAATCCATAGGACATTATGAATATTATTATATAATTATTACTACATAATATGGACAAATCTTGTCGCCAATGCAAGGGTGTCATTTAAAAATATTATTAATAATAATATGCTATCGAAAACTTGTACTTTTTATTGTTATCATTATCAATATATTATATTTATTTCCTTAAAAAACTTTATATCTACTTTTTTTGCGTAGACAATGTGTTTTAAATAATGTCCATTACTACTACATGTAGCTCTGATAGTTGGTAAATTATAGTATTAATTTGTTATACTGATTGATTGAACTAACTGAAACTGGGTTGAAATGAGTTAAGTTACTGAATTCTAATCTTACACATCTGCGCAGTTACAGTTTATACGATATATGTTGGTGGGCGACATACGAAAGCAACTAGCTTCCCTTCAGGAAAGAGAATAAACCGGATGTGAAACGTCCAGAAAATAAGACTGCTAAATGCCATCTACTTGTAGAAACCAGAAGAATATTTTCGAGAATATTGAAATTCGATGAATGTGCAGTTAGGGTTTTGAAAAACAATAATTCTTTTCAAGTGAGTAAAATACGTGACAGCACAACAAAATTTTATGTTCTATCTATTTTCTCCTATCTTGACATTATTCAAATTGTAGACACATTTTCAATTGCCGTCATCACTTTTAAGATTTATTTTATGACACAATTCAAGTTGAAAACAAATTTTCATATTTCCAACTGAATTCAGGAAAATGCAAGTTTTTAACGATATCCTTTTGATGATTAAAGTTTAAGTTGTGTTCATCATGTCTCTTTAGTTTGGGATTTTGTATTGTTGTAATTTTTGCATCATGAGCAGACAATACAGATAATCTTGAAAATATACGGTTTTCTACTACTCTTTCAACGAATAAAAATGGTGCAATATTTTCCAGTACTAGATGGGAATCTGTTAGATGCTCAAGTTTTATAATAATGAATAATTTTAATACATATGAAAATGAAAAGCCGTTATTGCTTCTTTCAAGCTAGCAAACAAATTAACAATTTTTTGATCAAGAATATTGATCCTGAACAAAGTGAAAAACGAAAATTAAACATAACATTTACTGCTCCAGTATCAAAAAAATATTTAACTTGCCTGAAAGTTACATATACATCTTCGCGTACCCTTTCTTTCCTCGTATCAGACACCAAATTTACTCTAACGAGATTTTTGTCGATAAGAGGCTGTTCAGCACATGAAATGCAGTTTTGAAATATGAGTTTTACATACACACCTAATTTTTTTTGATGTGGACCTAACTAACGGGCCGAAGAAGCAAGAGTGCAAAACTGGCAATGGATACTTGTAAAATGATTTATATTCTTCCGTTGACTTGTTAGTTTTTAAAAAATATCGAATATTTAAGAATGAGTTAATATCCAGTGCTGCTGCTGTTAATTAAGAGGAGAGAGTAGCACAATTTTATCGCAAATACGGGACTAAAATATTAGTAAGAGGACTGTTAGTTATTAGATTCATTTCTAATTTGTGGTTATAATATCTTATCTTATACGTAAATAAAATCCTTTATTTTAAAGTTGACAGGAAAAAAATGTTTTATATGCGCTAGAAATTTTAGACGAGTAGGTACATAGTAGGTTCTAGTTTTAGGTTTTAAGCTGCAATAATTTTTTACTACAAATTACATAATGTGTGCATGTTTGTAGATAGTAGAGAGAGAAAAGCATAATATATTATTAAAATTATTGTAAAATGATGCTGCTACGGAATGTTCTTCAACCATGTGAAACACATGAAATAATGTGCCATTTAATACTGTCGTTTAAATAACTTAATGAAAAGAGAAACTACTGAAACATAAGTTTATTGTTTAGCATAATGGTAATAGTAGTACATGAAACATTACATACATAATAGTAGATTTGTAAGTAGTTTTATATATTGTTTCTATTTCTGTAACGATTAAAAAATATACTTTTCACGAAGGAGTAAAAAAAGAAAAATATAATTATATCGTGTACTGCTCTACACACACAGACAAAGTTTAACATTTTAACTGTAAGTTCAATGAGTTATTGAAAAAAATATTTTAACAAGTAGTTTAAAACTGTATGGTTAGTTTTTACGTGACGAAACGAATGGTTCCATAATATATATTATGTGTAGTGCAACTACTAGATAGACAAGAGTCGGCTTGCATATAAACGAAATTAGCTGATGTATCTTACATTTAATAAAATCATAGCTTAAATCATTTTATTAAAAAGATATGCATAATGGAAATATTGTGTTTTATGTACTTTTTTCCTCTATGTGTTTTGAAAACTAAGATGGATTATTTGTTCGTTTCTGTGAATTCTTTGAATTGTGTAGTAATTCATGTAATGCGAGATCGCAAGATTCCTGCTAATAAGTTTTGTTTGGTAACTTTTTCAAACGAAGAGGGTAAGCGTACGTTAAATAAAGTAAATGCCAAGATTACAAGTCCTAAAACCAGTGATTTTATTTCTAGCTGTAATAGCATATTTATCATATTCCCGGTTTTGGTAAACATCATTGCATTTTGGATCTTTGTTCCATATCTTTTGTACTACTCCATACCAAACATGCATTGTAGCATATCGAAAGTAAAACCGAAACATTTTAATGAAACTTCAATTTTTTGATGAATGCAAGAAACAAAAATGTAGATTGCGTTTCAACATAAATTCTCACCGCACATATTGTTTTTAATAGTTAAAAAGTTTACAAATACGATACAAATCGGTAAAATGTTACAAATACAAATAATTTAAAATCACAAGAGAGTACTACACACTTACTATAAAAACATTTTTCATCAAATGAAAGTATTGAGGTAGATTACAGATTAGATATTTTAACTCAGGACAAAACGAAAATACTTTGTAGCGTAGATTTAGAATAGGTTTGAGTTGTTATACAAATAAGCAACTTTGCGACTAATACTAGGACCAATTTTTCGATCCCCGTTGCCAAAATGTATTGCAGATAGAAGTTGTTCCCTTTGCTTGTCGGTGGTGCACTCATCATACGCCTTCATGAGATCATGAAGAGTTGGATATTTTTGAACAATGGCAAATGCCTTGTCAACCGATAGTCCCTTCATGCGCATCAAATGTCTTGCAAACATTTCCTTGACGTTCCAGTGCTAAAACAAAAAACAGTACACGTATTTGATCAATTTAACAAGTAGGTACAGCAATTCAATTTAAGTCTTATATTCATCCTCCAATAAAATATTACCGTCTTTTTCACAGCAAAATCATTAAAATCGCTGAAAAACATAACATACTCCTCATTCGGGTTGTCAGGCTTGTCATCCACGCAGTAGTCTGTCTTTTGCCGACCAATCAAAGTTTTATTCTGTAAAACAGGAAGCGGAGTCAATAAGTTTTTACTTTACATTTTTAATAAATGCTTAAGTACTTTTACTCTTAGCTTACCTCATACAGATCTTTCAGATGTCTTGTCATAAAGGTCAGGTATGCACACGTATCCTTAATGGAGGAGGTCTCCTGCACATGAAATCCTCCCTGAACTTGAGTATTACACATGGCTTGTCCCAGCGCACCTTCGGCTAATCCCCAATCTCCCTTTCCATACGATTCAATGAGGTATACAACCCGAAGCTTAGTTTGTGTCAAACGATATTTTTGCTCTTTGTAACGACCATCACGGATGCTGTGAGCAAGATCATCAGCTCGTTTGCGTTCCACAACGTAAGGAAGTACTAACTCCTGCGTTGCACTGGACAGGGTGAGACGATTACGGCTACCAGTAGAACCTGTTGTCGCCGCTGTTTCCTTGCATACCCATACAAAGTCACCTACACTTAAGCGATTAACGTACACAGTAACACCATTTTTCTGCAGCTCGTTCAGGACTTCCTGTGACTTTGATTTACCGCTGGTTTCGCATGTATCAACGTACAACACAATTTCAAATGTTCCAGCTTCCATCCGAACTTCTTTAGCAAGGAACGCCATCTCATTTTCGTCATCTTGTGATGACACCTCACAATCACTATCTAACTCTTCACTATTTTGCTGTGGAATGGGCACTCCATCACTTTCTGCACCAGCCAACTTTTGTGCCAAAGCTCTGCCATCCGGGGTAAGAAAAAACTGGAGAGGATTTCCTTGCTTAATGATCAATTCCTTGTCCACAAGACCTCTTATCGCAAGTGCTGGAGCCGACTGTTGATTTTGTTGTCCAGCAGGATTCGCATCGGACGAGTTACAATAATTCTGCGCTTTGTGTAGCAACTCGCTTTTAGTCATATAACCTCGATAATCCGCTTCCTGTTCCTTTTTGTAGAAAGCCATCAACAAGGCATACGCACCAGACCGATAAGCAGGAACATATTGCCGTTTTCCCTTGGGCTTAGGCTTTGTCATAACTGGCGGTGGTTCGAATTCCTCCTCTGGATCACCCATGTCAACGTCAACCACTTCAACCGCCTTCTTCTTGCGAGACGTTTCACCTTGCTTTCCATCTCCCGCTTTAGTAGCCTTTGCTGCTTTCTTGCTGGCTTTTGGAGCCTCATCCGGTAGATCGATAACACCCTGAAGACCCTGAGCTGAGTCACTAGTACCCACATCCGGGATCATGTTCTCCTTCACCATCCGATTCTCTATCATTTTGCACATGTGACTGCCAAAGTTCTCCAAAATGGAGCACTCCTTCCCACTGGACAAAGGCAGGGGGTATTTCCGCAGAGACTGGAGCGCTTTGGCGTACACGAACTTCATCTTGGAGTCCTTGGCATCCGCCTCCTCCTTCCATTCTTCAATCCAGCTTTCAAATATTGGATTGGCACACGGTTTCCTGGGCCGAGCTGGTCTTGCCCGTTGACTTGCCCCTCCTCCCCTCCACCGTTGACTCATGGCTTCTGTATGTACATCTGTGAAAAAAAAACAGATAACCAAATTAAACCTCAGAAACCTTTGTCTCGTCCTCGTCAACGTCTGCACCCATGAAATCAATTACCCACCTGCTAGAAAATAAACCGCGTAACGAACTATTAAACAACTAAAATTTACAACACTTTCTACCTCAATTTAGCAGCCAATTATGTAATTAAACTTTTTTAAACATTTAGGCTCTCTGGCAGAGCCCAAACTTGACAAAATCCAAGTTACGTAGGATTTGCTGGTTTGTTTATGTCTGTCTGATTCAGTTGCCGCCAAGCAAGCAGAGCAAGTTCTCTGTTTTGCTTTGGATTTTGCACGTGCGTTTGCACCCCGTTCTCTCAGTCCACAGGTGATACACGCAGCACAACAGTCAAACTGACTATTCCTCTAAAGAGTTCAATCAAAATGTCAACCGAAACTAGTGACCTGACCGGTGACAATGGCCACCAAGAAGACAATGACCCTTTATCCTCGCCGAAACACAAAAGGTTGGTAGATAAACTGTTTCTGCTGCACTGTGGAATGCCGTCCGTATAAAAAACTGATTTTTCTAGTAAGATTTGTTCTAATGGATTTGTTGTAATAAAACAGGGCCCGACTGGATTACCTGGAATCCACGGAAACTGAGATGAAACTAGTCGTTGAGGCGGACAGGAAAGAGGAGCCAAATGAAACGAACGAACCAACGAAGGTGGATGATGAGGTAGAAGAGGAACGTCAAGAAGAGGAGGATGAGGAAGGGAGTCCAGTAAACAGTTCAGAGACTGCAGGTGCTTCAGCAGTGGAACCACAAGTATTACCTCCAATCCAATACGAATGTACGTTTAAATCCCGATTTAAGAATTTCCATGAACCTGTTCTTCCATAATTAGGTGTCTAATGATAAGTGTTTAATTTTTTGGTGTAGACCTGGACCACACGGCGGACGTACAGTATGTAATTTGGGGTTTATAAAAGTTTTTACTAATTTGCTAGTTTAATTTTGAAGAGTGAAGGTGTTAATTTAGAAACTCTTGCCGTTTTCAGAATACACGCCTGGGGGGAAACTATTGCTGAGGCGTTTGAACAATGTGCCATGGGTAACGCTACTCTATTTCTCATGAAATCAAGATGAGTTTGTGTGATTAATAAATGCAAACTCTAAATATTTTTATGTGCGTTTCTGTTCTTCTAACAGGTATGTTTGCCTACATGACGGATATAGAGCGGGTGGATAATTTTGCTTCCGAAAATATTGAAGCTACGGGACATGACATGCTGTCGCTACTCTATGGATTTCTGGACGAATGGCTATTTGTTTTTAACGCGGATCCCTACTTCGTGGCAAGGGTTAGTGTTTACTGTTATTATAATTCTTGAGCTAGGGCAAATAAGCGGCTGTATTATGTAACGCTGTGAGATTTTATGAGGAGCTAAGTGAACTTTATAATATGCTTTCCAGAAAATCAGCATTATCTCATTTGATCGTGAAAACTTCAAAATACGTGCCATTGGATACGGAGAAACATTTAATTTGTCCAAGCACACTCAAGGAACGGAAGTGAAAGCTATTACGTATTCAAATATGCAATTTCACGAAAAAGAGGATTACGCTGAAGTATTTGTTATTATTGACATATGAACTCTTACAAATAAAATGATTTATAATTAAAACTTTAATAATAATTATTTAGTTAATGTCATTTGCCGACGGGGTTTATGTTTGCCATATTTGATTTCACTAAAGTATGCATTTCTACATTAAAATAAAAACACAGAAGATATTTTAGTTGGTCTTTATTTAAAACTTGCGAATATACAAAGTTTCCGTAATTAGTTGTGACAATGTACAACCAGTAAAATGCATTTGGTAGTAATAATCTGTAAAATTAAAGTAGGCTGAATTTGGCAGCAAATATCTGTAAAACTAAAGTAGGTTACGGTATACTCTGGAAACGAGTTAGATTTCATATAGCCTTAACGACCGGATTGCGGATAGTGCGCCCCACAATGAACAATAAACTCGCTGACTAAATCGCTGCTATTCATTCCATCCGCTCCAGTAGGAAGATTGGCATTTCCTCCTGTTATCTCATCATTCTCTACCATGGGCAAGAACAACTCCACAAAATCTGTTGTATAAGGCGGTGATATGATATCCAGAACTTCGGTAACAAAGTATCGAATCAAGCTGACGTCCGTGTCACCTTTGCTCCAACAGTTGCGCATGTACTTAACGACAGGAAGCACGTATCCCCTTGTCATGAGATTGATTAATCGGTCGATCAGCATCTTTTTCACTTCCAACTGCACTAGAATTTCCAGCTCATCCTGCTTCGACTCGAACAACATGACAATCAAATCAAACACTTTTTGGTGGAGGAGTACATGGCAAGTCACAATTTCATCCAACAGAGCCAAGTGCACAGGCGTGTGATCAGTACTTAGCTTGAAATAGCTTTTTTCAGTGACCACATGATAAATCCACCTGATAATGCCCATGCTTACGCAGGGTGTGCGAATGCACTGGTAAAGAGCAGGAATCTCATTGGCAATTTCGTTTGTGCCTTTGCTGTAGATTAGCTGATGAACCTTGTCGATAGCTTGAATTGTGGCCTTCAACTCATCCTGCTTTACACTAATGCGCTGATTACGTTTCCAGATTTCATAAACGGACGAGGCATAAGCCAAGAGAAAGACGTATTTGGATTTGTGTTCAGGGTTTAGCTTAGAGCCAGGTTTGAATAGCATGTCAATAAGCAATTCAAGAAATTGAGGAACTCGAATTAGCTCTACGGGAGGAGGCATGGTGTCACCCCCACTTGTGCTGGAGTAGCTTTTGAAGAGTGCGTTAATGTCTGCCGGGTTTAGAGCGTTTTTGATCAACATGGAAGAAAGCACGTGAGTTTCACTCGGATAGGATTGACCAAAACCGTAGAGGCCCATGTAGAGCGGAGTCACGTCGTGGGATTGGTCTCGAGCAGTTCGCACAATTTCTTGAGTGAGTCGCTTCAGAACCAACTGATTCGGAGCTTGAGATAGCATTAAACGGTGAAAGAGAACACTGGAGTAGACAAGGGTGTGCTCAGCATGGCATATCATTTGCTGAAAATTTAAAAATTGACAAATGAATAGAAAATCTAAACCTCAGCATAATTATCTTCAAAACCACAATTTCCAAATATTTTGACTTACCGAAGTGTCCTTTACCACGCGCAGGATATCGTCTTCATTGCTGTGCAGCACCTTGCACACATTGGTCTTCAAAATTCTACTAAACACCTCAATCTGTTGGGCTGCAGTAGATATACTTGTGATTTCTCCTTGAAAACCAGCATCCGAAATCAACTTGATAGTAAAGTTAAGCATTAGACAGTCCGGGTACTCGTTGGCCAATCGATAAATCAAGGCTCGCCATGTAGGATGCTCTATCATTTCCGTAAGCCAGGAAGGCGTTTCTCCCTCCTCGTTGAAAATAGTGTCAGCCTTTTTGGGGTCAAATGTCTTGAGAATCATATCTTGTAAAGAGGACTCTACCATCTGACGAACCTCGTTAATATTTGCACCTGTGACAAAAACACATCAATAAAATAAAATAAAATCTAAACTTCCATTAAACCACCACTACTTCCCTTTCCCTAAAAACCATTAACTCACCAGCAGATATAATCCATTCAGCCATAAGATTCGCCATTTGTGCATACGCACAGTAATTGCTACTCAGCAAGTCGATAACCTGCTCAGGATTGCCTCCACTCTGAAAGTAGCGCTTTAGCTGAGTAAATATCCCCGGCTCCATAATATAATCCGGTCTGGCAAACTTGGCCAAACAGTCCGCCTGAATCTCCTGCGGATTCAACAGCGTCACCGTTTCCTCTTGAGGCGGTTGGTCCTCCGAAATCACCGGATGAATTGCTTGGGGTCCTCCTTGAGGCATTGGCACTCCGGTTGGAGGAACGCCAGGTACTCCACCGGGTGGAAGTCCATAAGGAGAACCATGAGGAGCGGCTACATGTCCATAGGGATCGTACTGAGGAGCACCGCCAGCCCAGTTGTAATCCCCCGGGTGATGTTGATGGGGACCTCCAGCCGGATCACCGTAGTAATCCATCTTTCAACTTAAACCAAAAAACCGTTTAACGGTTAGAGTTTCTAACTTGATCAAAATGGTTTAAAATAAAAAAATAGTTTGAAAATTATTACAGTTTTCTTAGAATTCACTTGTCCTCTTGCAAAATTGACAACAGACACCAGAAACCGTGTGTAGTGGACTGAGGAGGATTTGGCTTGGCTAATTTTTAAAGAAGATTAGAGTCCGCTTCCCGTCGCAGACCGCCCCACACAACAAAGCTGCTTGATGAGTAGCCACCGTCCGCCACTCAGAGTTGCTCCAATGCTCAATGTACAGCTGTTATGGTGCATGCAGCAGAAACGCAGAATGGCTATAAGCTTGGTTGTGTGCTAATGGTGCCTGGTGACAGTTAATAATTTAACGTTGTGGAGTGTACATTTAATTGCGAATGAGAAGTAGGTAACTATGGCCAAAAGACAAACATTGGGGATGATGATGACGACGACATTTTTGTGACGATTGACTGACTTGTTGGAAGTTTGATCTCAAGTAGAGTGTAGGCAGCAGAAGCAGAGCTGAAATAATTGGGAAAATTAAGAAGAAGATGGATGTCGGTGACCTGCCCACCCGGGTCTTACATGTGGTGGCGCAGGTGCTCAAGTTGTTCATTTTACCATTTGCCTGCTTTCTCATATTTACTTGTTGGGTTACCGTGATTCGGGGAGTGATAAGGTGGATAAAGACGTTGATTTGGGGAGAGGAAGCTCAAGTGGGAAGGAAGACGGTTATCATTTTGGGCTCAGGTTTGAAATAATTTGATAACCTTGTGATTTTGAAGGTAATGATGGATTTTGTTAACTAATTGTGTGGAATGTGCTTGGGTTTTTTAGGAGGTCACACCAGAGAAATTCTCAACTTGAGTAAAGCCCTTGGACCCAATTTCAGTCCAAGAGTTTATGTGTCCACAGATTCTGATCAGTTGAGTTTAACCAAAGCCCAGTATTTGGAGCAGACTCGAGGGGATCCGGAGGAGGCAAAATTTACGTCAGTGGTTAGGATTAGGGATGTAGGACAAAGCTTTGTGCATGCCTTCTTTGTTCGTGCGCCGGCAGCCTTTATTCAGTCAACTTGGTTGGTCGTCAAGGAACGACCCGATGTGGTAAGTTACTACTTGTGTAACGATAAGATGTCAATGTGGATTCAACATGGATTGTCTTAATCTAATTTTAATTTTGATTATAGATACTCTGCAACGGGCCAGGAGTGTGTGTACCCTTTTGCTTTATTGCGACGGTTTTAAACGTAAGCCAAAACAAATTTTATGCTAGCTTTACTTTATTTTATGATATGTAATAACATGTTGTTAATTATTGAAATACTATTTTTCAGTTGCTGTGTGTAACCAACACGAAAATAATCTTTGTCGAGTCCATTTGCCGTGTCAGAACATTATCAATGACTGGTCGCATCCTGGTCCACGTGGCGCACGAGTTCATTGTGCAATGGAAAGATCTTCAGGCCATATGTCAAGCCCAGTATTCTCAGTATCCACCGTCTAAATTTGTGTATCTCGGTCGTCTCTGTTGATTGATAAGAAAATGCCTTCTTGGGGTGGGGTTACCTGGCTATCCGAAAAAACTGCACTGACGATAATAATTTACATTTCTTTCTTGTAAACTGTAGAATTACTATATAAGGATATATGGATAGTACAAAAAAGAATATGCTTTTGATAAAGCACTAACCTATCGTTTCAAAGTACTTATGCAATTATCATGTAACTGTACATATATTTATATATCATGAATCTGTAAATAGATCTACAGCGAATAAAAGCGTGCGCCGCGTGCGTACAAAGTATTACGCCCATTAATCCAGTGTTCTTGTCACCTAAAAAGTTTACTAGCATCTCAAGTGCAATCAAAAACAATACAAATTCCACAGCCAAAACATACATCTCATGTTTTTTTCTCTTATCTCAACTTGTCCGAATTTGGGAACAAAACACTTATATTTTCCCATCTCAATTCATAAAACCAATATCACTCCACTTTCTGACCTTCAATCCCCGACCAAAGTTCACACAACCTTAGACTCCATCACGCAATCAGCCTTCGTGGGAACTTCCCATAATAACTCATAATTTCCAACATTCCATTTTACAATACTGCAGCAAAAAAATAACTTTATTTCTTATCATTATCTTATCATATCATTTCAGAGTCCGAGTCCTTCAGCTGTCATTTAATTGCACTTTTACAAATCCTTCATTTTTCATACATATCTAACATGCTTCACCCCAACATTGTCATTGTCATTTTATATAGTTGCCGTTAACACAACTTGATATCTCACAGCGTGGTCATCTTCCCCGCAATCTGCATCCGTCCGCAGAGTCCGCACCTGTTCTTCTCTGTTTGTGTCCTGCATGCTTTCCCATCATCGTCATCTGCAGTCTGCATTGCAATCTAAAAGTCTAGTGCAAAATTCTAGTGAATCATAGCAGGGCATATAGTAGTAGTTAGCGGTGGTGCCTCTCAAGAAGTCTTTTTTTATTTCAGCTTCACACCTTCGTCACCATCGTCCCAGCTGCAACGGCCACAATATTTTGCAGCAGAATGTGATGTGTAGCATGTCGTGTGTATAAACTTGTGTTGATGTTTGCATTTGGATAGATATTGGAGATCGCCTTGCCAGACACAGAGCCCAGCACAAACTTTTATTATTCGGCCTTGCGCAATCTGCGCTTGTTCCACTTACCTATACAGCAAAATACTGAGCAAGTTTTGAGTGTGTAGCAATATCCTTCAGCTCTCATCATCCAACTAAAATTTATCGCTCTTTTCTGTACATTTTGGACATCTCTGCTGCTCTGATGCTCATTTCCTCATAGGCATCAGTGTCAAAATAATTATATATTTTTCATTCGTCAGATAATTGATATTATTATAGCTTTGCTCCGTCAAAAAGGGAAACGGTTAATTGTACATATTTTACGGTTGTAAAAAAGTGTACAGTTTTCCGTGTGCTAGAAAGTACAAAAAACTGTGTTCATCGTCTGATTTAGCCTAGTGTAAAACGGTGGTGGTGGTGGTGAGCAACAAGAGATATATTTTTCTGGCAGTGTAGGATATAGTGAGGTGTAGGAGGATAAGCTGGGGTTTTAAAGAGGATTCAGAAGACATTTAACTTGTTAAGGAACTGGAGAGATTGAGGCCGATTCCTGGAGAAAGCAGTGAACCGGAAGGAGGCCATAGAAGTGCCGGAAGTATCAAGAGAGATTTTTAGACTGGTTGCTAAGACGCAGATTTATGATGACTCAGAAATATTAGTCATTGTCCATTGGTAAGTTGTGTGCACGTTTATCTTTAGAACATTGGTAGTATTTTGTTAATTATGTTTGTGTGATTATTTGCAACAATCTAGTGGTGAAAGCTGTTAAGAAGAAATCAGGATGACGGATCATCACCGGAGTTTCTTCGCCAAGACGGTGGAACACTTGGCACGATGTTTGGCGGCCATGAAGCCGACGCCTTTTGAGAAGGTGAGTCAACAAGGAACGATAATTTTGTTATGGAATAGCTAATGAATGATTAATTAATGTAGATTTTGAGTGTTTCTTCAGTTACCGTTTTGTGTGTTTTGAATAACGACTAGAGCTTGTTAAGTAAAGCTGCTTGTAACAGTGGTTTTTAATTGTTTGTGCTGTATCAGGTGCAACGGTTGCTTGACCTTTGTCCAACATTGAGTGCAAATGGGATATACCGAATTGACGAAAGAAGCCAAGATGCAGTGATGGCGCTTGGTATTTATTTCATTGAGTCGGGGCTGCAACACAAGCAAAAGATTTTACCGTATTTGACCCAAATATACAAATCCCTTCCCAGGTGTCAGTGGACATGTACTGTTGGATTAAATGAAAGTTAGTAAAGTTTAGAGGTTATGGTGTTAGCTAGCTGAAGAAGGAAAATCTAAATGTTTTGTGGTAATCATTCTAGGAATTTCCCTGGCGGAGAAAGTAAGCTTTCTGCTTACCACATTGTTGAGCGATGTGGCCATTCTAAGTAACGAAAGCGAACGAAAAGAGATTATCTCCATGCAACTGGACCTACTTCGGAGAGTGGCAGAATCCATAACAGAGGCTATTAAACTGGACCAACAGGATCCACACAAGAAAGAACACGTGGTCGATGTTTTGATTCCCATTTTGCTTGGCGTGGCAAGAGCATTTGGTCGTTATGGGGAAAGCGAAGAGAACACGATACCATTGTTTACTTTAATCTATCCGAAACCGAGGGCGCCCATTGTAACAAGAAAGGATGACAAAGGAGTGAAAGCGATCCCGAATTTCCGGTCGGTTATTCCAAGATCGCTGTCCACATCATTTGGCGTGCCTATTCTCAATGAGCCGCATCCAGAGCAAGTGAACTGGTTAGTTGTAACCTTGCCATCAAATACTTTGGTAGAAACAGTTATTTTAAAAGTGCAATTAATTGCTAAAATCTAGGTTCACTGTAGCCGCTATGCCAAAGTCGGATGTTGAGTATTCTACGGTCTTCTTTCGCAAGCAGGGCTCATCATATGCCTCCTACAAAAACAAATCGTTGCTCGTAAAGTTTACTGTAACGCAACTCCAGGTTAGTATTCATTGTAAAGTTACACGTAAAGTTCTGCGTCTTTTTAGACCACGTATTTCCTAAGCTGCTTTATTTTAATTATTTTACAGTCCGTGTTACAATGCGCAAAGAGCCTTCTTGATCAAAATGTACTTAGCAAGCTGGATGGCTGGTTTGCAGATGTCAGAAGTTACCAAACTGACAAAATCTGCAATTACAAGTAAGTTTTCTATTGTGTACCCAGGATCATTTAAGTTCCTAAGTATTATACCCATGTATTAACATGTATTGCTATGTACCCCTTTTTAATTCACAGGACCGTTAGTGAGATTCTGAACCTAGTTCTAGTATCACTTCTGAAAGAATGCCTCCATCGGCATCAGGACCTCCCTGCCCCATTCACGAAGGAAGTACAGGAGTTTGTTAAAGGCTTATTTCTTTCTGGACAAACTGAGCTTATGCGATACTCAAAAAGAACTGTTGAGGTAAATGAATATAGATTTTCCTATGTTTTTTTATTAAATTGTATATTTTTTGTAGAATAAAAACTTATTTTATTTAAGGAGAACGGAGATGGCATCAATGGTTCTAAACGCTGTTGCAAGTTTCGAATGAACGTGCAAACCAATGCTAATTGCGTTGAACTTCTGGTCTGGGCTATCGGGGATGAATCTGGTACGTGACAGGATAAGTAAACCGACTTTTTAAAATTCTTAAAAGCAAAATTCATTCTTTTATTTTATTATTATCCGTATTATAATTTATTCTACGACTGTCTTCGATATTTTATATAGTCGTCAATGAAATCAATTTTATCAATGAAATTTTGACTGGTATCGTCTCAAAAAGTAGGGAACGGGCTGTCATCGATAAGTGCGCAAGTAAAGTGTAACTGATTTTTATTGCAGTTTAAAAGGTGTGCTGTTTGAACAATTTTATGCCCCACAAACAAAACATTTTTTTGTATATATTTATACAACTAACTAAAATCTTACTAACAAGTCCAGCACAACGCTTTGAATTTAAATTCAAAGCTTACTAACCAAATTGACTATTGACTACCTATAACAATGACGTTTGATAAAAAATCTGTCTTACTAATACAAACTTTTCTCAAGTTTGCGGCTCTCTTTTCTTTTTTTGCTCAATAAATTATGTCACGTTGGTATGGTCCAGGTTTTAATGTTGTTTGTTCAATAATTGTTCTTCCAGGGGCGGATAGTCTTTGTTGCAGATTAGCTGAAAAGATCAATGACACTCATGCCAACAAGCTGGCACTTGCTCATATGCCCTTACTTGTAGTGTGCCTTCAAGTAAGTCATCTTAGAGAAATATCAATAATAGCTACAGTGGTGGTAAATTATTTTATGGTAATTCTTGCATTTTATTAATTTTAGGGTTTGGGTGATCTTGCCTGCAAATTTCCTACTATTGCGTCGTCTAGTATACAATACCTGAAAGAGTTTCTTATCGGTCCATCGCCTATTCTTGCTCGTCTTTATGATAAGGAATCTGCAAAGGCGTCAAGTAAGAGTCTTGCCATGCTTTTATTATAGCGAATGGATTAACTTGCAGTATTATGATACTTCATATCTAACATTGTGTCTTATTCTTGCAGATGTTCAAACCTTGGAAGATGTTTGGAAGAAGGACGACACACAAATGGCCGCATTCCAAAGACTTCGCGATGTTGCCATAGAGAATTTGTGCCATGCTCTTAAAGCTGGTCTTAGTTTGGAGGCTCATTCGGTTCAGGCGTTTTTGGCATCCGTTTCTAATCGCGTGTTTATGGCAGAAAAAGAATGGTATGTTTGTCAGGTAATTATCTTTTCCAGGTTATATTATAAATCTCTGATCTTATTTCTGAACCTTTAGGAAGGACTGTCAGCGAAACGATATAGATAAGCGTCCGACTGAATTGCCACCATCCTCCGACACTGAAAACTCGCTGTTGGTTCTAACCAATTCAATAGTGATGCTAGGTCATGTAGCCGTCGCCTTAAAGGAAACTGCAAAGACAACCGAATCAGTGCTTCATTTTCTGCAACAGAGGGTGGGCAAAATGCCTCCTGTCTTGGATATTCTCATTGTGGACCAGTTGGCCTGCATTGTTATCGCAAAATGCGAGGTAAATGTGACATATGACATACAGCATCAACATTTTTTCTTTTTGCAGTTAGATAACATAACAAAAACTTAATTTGCACATTTCAGAACTACGTTTATGAGGAGGTAATGAAAATGTTTGTAATGTTCACCGTGGAAGCCAGCTCTTCGTCGTACTCTGAAAGTCAGGACTGCAAATATAGACACATTAGTGGTTCCGTTATGAACGCCTTGGCTAACATTGCTTTGAATCTTGAGGGTGAAGTGTTGATGAATGATTTGCTGGTCAGACTACTGGAACTGTTTGTGCAGCTTGG
This sequence comes from Entomobrya proxima, assembly GCA_029691765.1. NCBI lineage: Eukaryota > Metazoa > Arthropoda > Collembola > Entomobryomorpha > Entomobryidae > Entomobrya > Entomobrya proxima. Next base: position 18,910,686 of record CM056173.1, read on the forward strand.
ATTGGAAGGAAAACGAGCAGCAGATAGGTCTCCAGCTACGGTTAAGGTAAAAGAGTGTAGTAATCCGAAGCTTTGTGCGTGGATCTTACATTGCCCCATTTACTACAATGTTATATTTGTGGTTACAACAGGCCTCATCATCTGCTGGAAACTTGGGAATTCTGATTCCTGTAATTGCTTTGTTATTGAGACGCATTCCACCAATCACTGATGTGAAACCAAGACTTCACAAGCTGTTCCGTGATTTCTGGCTGTACTGCATTATAATGGGGTTTGTATCATCGCAAGACAACTGCGGTCTCTGGCCAAGTGAGTGGTACGAAGGAGTTCAGGAAATTGCAAGCAAAAGTCCCTTGCTTATTTGCCGTACCAGCATTCGATCCGAGCTGCGAGAGTTGCAGTACACTTCAGCTTTGAGGGCGGAGGCCGTGTCGCCGGTATGATAAGCTTTTATCTATAACATGCAACCTGCATTGTGATAGCTAACTTGCGTTTTTAAATTATTAAACACTTTGCCTCCTTTACAGATTGAATTGCAAGAACTTCGGAATAAGATTCTGACATTGCTGGACAAGTGCTCTACTGACGTAACATCCATTGTAAGAAATCTTCAGTTTCCACAATGTGCCTATGTACTTTCAGTATACTGGCTGGAATATCTCAGAATCCAAACAGTGCCAGAACCAAGCTTCAAGGAAATCTTTGGATATCTCTGTGAGCCATCTATTCAAAAAGAAAAGAATGGATTATGGAATTGCTTCTCTTGGTAAGTTAATCCATAAATTATTGTACCTTACCAGCATATACATGAACCTAAATGTAATGAATATTTCGAGTCATGTAAACGCATTTTGTATGTGCAGTGTGGCAGAAAAGGTATTTGAAAAGTTCCTGGTCGTTTTGGCAAGCCGAGATAGAGACACCCAACGGGAAAGGGAGTTGGAGCAACACGCTCAGTTCCTTCTTGTCAAGTTCAACCATGTTAACAGACAAATACGTAAAGTTGCGGACAAGTTCCTGTCAGGCTTAGTAGAAAAGTATGATAACTGCAGTACAGTACTATGTACTATTTTTGCACATGCAATTACGGTACTATATGCATGTGTCATTTTTATAGGTTTCCGCACTTGCTGTGGAGTCGTACGGTATTACATACGATGCTGGACATCTTGCAAGTACTAGCCAAGAGTTTGACCACTAATCCCAACTTGGACAATGGTACAGCCGCAATTGCAAATACAACATACATAATCCAGTTTATGGACAACATGGAAGCTAGAGAGGCTATGGTTCGAGACTATGCCGAAAGATGCAAAGGCTTTCTCCAAGAGGCAATGAAGTGGGCTCCAGAAACCACTCGCTCACATTTGGAAGAATATGTCAACATCAACTGTGTAGAAGCCCTAGAGAATCATTCTGGTCTAGCAATGGCTACCGAAGGGCTATTAAAATTTGCAGGCCTTAATTTGAGTGCAGTCTCACTTCCGGTATTAATTGTAGTAATTATTTCACAACAGTGTAGTAACAATTGAAACTTATTCGAATTACTAACTTAGGCATCCGTAATTTATCAGGATTCGTCGCTTGAGAAAAGACCGAATTGTGTCAAGACAAGTATTCCCAGGTGTATTTCCTCCCTGACAATGAGAAATCACTACCTAGGACAAGTTCAGGGAATGCTACAAATTGAAAAGTTGAGTACCATGGTGGCTAGACTTATTCATCGGCTGTCACGGGATGAAACCGATGAAAGTGTGAATGAAGAAATGTTCCAGGAGAGTGTATGGTTGGCTACTTCGTTGTTGATTTGCCATGAAGGTAGAGGTGCTCGTGCATAGTTTACTGATCTTCTCAACCTGACTAGCATAACAAGTCATTAACGTTAATCTTTTCTTTGGGTGTAGGGCTCAACCGGATATTACTGCATGGAGTGTGCTGGGCACCGATACACCGCTTTACGGAAAATGTTTTGCGAACTTGCTGTGAATGTTGGCAGTGGCTGCTCTCTGCAAGGAAGGACTTTACTTTGGCCTTTATGCAGGAGATGCTATCCTCTTGGCAAAGTACTGTGGAAAGACGAATAGGTATATTTTCCTCGGCACCCCCATGTACTAGTCCATTGTCCGCGTATGAAGGTTGCGATCTGCAGCTAATGCTTCCCGACATCACTCCCCATGACATTTGGATTACCTTCATTTGCGAACTTGTGGAAAACAATAAGGGCTGTAATGACGATTTGGTAGAGATGTTCTTGTACTTAATCCACCGTACCTTTCCATTCACCGTGGGAACTGAAAGGTCCATGACAAGACATATACTCGCTATACGACCACGATTCCGCCTGCTCAGTTGCGCTTTGAGTATTGTACAAGATGACTCTACTCGGCATCCCCACTTGAAGAAGTCTATAGTTCGCGAGCGAATTTATGCCTCTTGCTTGGATTACTTTTGCCAGGGCTATTCTGTCCCATCCACAGATGCCATGGAGCTAAGGAAAGATCTGCAAGTGGTTCTCAAGTTCTGGCAGATTCTTCACAATGACAAAAAGTACATTCGACCTCCAGCTATAGAACAGGGTCACCGAGTACCTTTTGTAAGTATTTGAAATACAATTACTTTTTATGTTGTAATCTCAAACGTACAGTATACAATAAACATACCTATACGCTATCTCTATGCTAGACCACCCGAATGCCAGAGTCCCTACCTGTCTCTGAACTTCGGTTTAGTGATGGTTGGATGAACACCGTGTATGCGAAGAAGGATCATCAGCGCATTCGCATCAACAAGCAAAGAAATGAGGTTTTCGAGCGCAATAGCTTGAAGGAGATGATGAAGAAAAGACACCTCATTCTCGAACTGCTTGCCCAAGAGGTACCTACTTGTTCAAATACTCACCTTCTACATGAATGCCTTGTTACGTATGTATGTTGGTATATTGTATAATTTACAGATTGATGTACTCATGACATGGCATAACCCCCTCAATGCCCCTGAACTGGCAATATCTGGAGAGTCTACGATCAACACATGGCGTGCCATGAAGAGTTCTGATAAAATATGGCGTGACTCTGTTCGTCTTGCCTGGGATGTTAGTCCCATTCTGGCTGTATACTTGCCTCGAAGGCTTAGATCTACCGACAAGTCAGTGGTAGTTGACGAAGTTGGTCATCTAGTCCGCCAGTTTCCAGACTGTGTTATGCACATCCCTGAGGCTCTTATGTACCTTGTTACACCTGATGCCATTGTTGGAGATTATCCAGAGGTACGTTACAATGATTTTACTGATTGTCACCTAATGCACTAGTAAATACCATTTAGTTACCAGTATTGATAATTGCTAACCATTTTTTATAGTTGTCTGCTGTGCTGACATGGGCACCGTGCTCACCCATCCGAGCATTATCGTTCTTTAGTCGGCAGTACCCAACACATCCTATTACTGCCCAGTATGCTGTAAAGGCATTGCTCAGCTACCCTGCTGATGCTGTTCTGTTTTACATTCCACAATTAGTTCAGAGCATACGTCATGATCACGTAAGAGTTAACTACAAAGTTTCTAATACCTATACATCCTGAAATGCAATACATGTATGCAATCTTACTCTTGTAGATGGGTTATGTCGGGGAGTTTATCAAGAACATTGCCAAAAAGTCGCAGTTGGTTGCCCATCAGCTAATCTGGAATATGCAGACCAACATTTTCCTAGACGAGGAAGGACATCAAAGAGATCGTAAGTCTCGTACCAATAGTTGATTGAATATGTGAATGCAACAACTACAATTACATGCTTGTATTTATTGTATTTAGCTGAAATTGCGGATACACTAGAACTTCTCATCAAATCAATCGTTTCCTCTTTGTCTGGAAGTGCAAAAGCGTTTTACGAGAAGGAATTTGCATTCTTTGAAAAGGTTACGGGAATATCCGGCGAAATTCGAAAGTTTCCCAAGGGACCCGAGAGAAAGAGTGCTTGTCTTAAGGAATTGGCAAAAGTTGAGGTTCAGCAAGGTTGCTATCTACCTTCAAACCCAGAGGCTTTGGTGCTGGATATTGATGCTAAGAGCGGAACACCTATGCAGAGGTATGTGTCTTATTGGTTACATGATAGGGGTACTATCATTTTGCTTGATTCCGATTATTTTGTTACTTTTAGTGCTGCAAAGGCTCCATTCCTTGCCCGTTTCAAGGTAAAGCGTTGTGGAATCACCATGGTTGAAAGCGTAGGGTTAGGTGAAGCTGATCCGTTTAATTGTGGGAGAGGTGGTGGTGGGGATAATGGTCCGTTGTCCTTGTCTAGTATGGACATGGAAGTTTGGCAGGCGGCTATTTTCAAAGTGGGTGACGATGTCAGGCAGGATATGTTGGCTCTACAGGTCATTTCCCTCTTCAAGAACATTTTCGAACAAGTGGGATTGGACATGTTTCTATTCCCGTATAGGGTCGTAGCAACTGCACCTGGGGTGAGTTGAGACTACCGTGTGGTTCTTGTGATGTAGCATAAGTGTTAACTATTAGCTGCTATTAGTGCATGGTTAGCTGATTTATTCGTGCTATAATTTCTCTAGAACGGTGTGATTGAGTGCGTCCCTAACGCCAAGTCTAGAGATCAATTGGGTAGACAAACAGACGTTACGCTGTACGACTACTTCAAAAAGCAATATGGAGATGAGGATACCCGAGCGTTTCAGGATGCTAGGCGTAAATTCATTAAATCAATGGCTGCGTACAGTGTGGTTGGATTCTTACTTCAAATAAAAGATCGTCACAATGGAAATATTATGTTGGATGCAGATGGCCACATCATTCACATTGGTAATGGAACCTGAACAACGCACAAAACATAATATGTACCTACCTATATAGGTATGTAACATTATGCAGGCATTCATAGTGTATACGTTTCATTTTCAGATTTTGGGTTCATGTTTGAGAGTTCCCCTGGTGGAAACTTGGGATTTGAACCAGACATCAAATTAACAGAAGAAATGGTGATGATTATGGGTGGTAAGATGGAAGCTCCACCATTCCGATGGTTTATGCATTTGTGTGTTAATGCCTATCTTGCAGTCAGGTAATTATCTAGACCATTTGCTACTTCAAATACACTAAAGAAATAACTTGGTAACGTCTCTACAACCAAAATACTCTTGATTCTGCAGGCCGTATTGCGAATCCATTGTTTCTCTGGTGTCACTAATGTTGGATACGGGGCTACCTTGTTTCCGTGGTCAAACTATTCGACTACTTCGTCAGCGGTTCAGTCCGGAAAGCAGTGAACGCGAAGCAGCTCAGTATATGATGAGTGTCATTAACAATTCCTTCTTATCCATTCGAACAAAGACTTACGATATGATTCAGTTTTATCAAAACCAGATCCCATACTAATTTCAGTATCATGAAATATTCCTATTCCTACCTTTACTACTAAACCGTATCATGTATTTTTGGTTGCAACATCTTCTAAGAAAATTTTTAGTCTCAGACATTTGCTCATTCTTTATAAATGCTTGAAATAATGGTAATTCAGCATTTATAAAAACCTTTGAAAATTTCTTGTGTTAAAATAATATTTGAGTTCAAACTACAGCGTTAGTACTACTTATTACTCCCAAGGAAAAATATACTCAGTGGTTTAAATTGCCTGTGTCACTTAAGTATAGAGTAATTCATTAAGTTTTAACAGTATTACGACTGCATTTTTTTGCAGGAAATCGGGTGTTTTGTTATGTACATGACATTGATATACAGTCTTAATAGCCATATACTCGAAACGTAGATTACTATTATACTATAATTATCAAAGCGTGGTGAACAAGAGTTAACTGCACCATATCGTAGTTAGACTTGGTGCATACTTTGTTTCCGCCAACAACAAAAGAAAATGGTGCTTTAAAACAAAAATAGTGATAACTTATACTCCAGCTTTTGGCCTGTGACTATTCTGTAGACGTTGAAACATGTAGGCACAGGTTTCAGTATTACAGTGGTCAACTGTATTTAAGTATGCATGCATGTACATAATAATGTGATAATCAAAAACATAACATATTTTACGCTGGCGATTAAGATACACTGAAGACAGACACATACACGACAACAGATAATAATTATATATGAACCGAGTTCAAAAGAATCTATAAAAGATGATATAAGAAGTAGTACAACAAATAGATTTATTTTGTTCCTTTATAAACGTATCCTAATATATGTATCACGGTCAAAACAGATTTTGAAGAAACAATAAACAATTAGCAATAATAAACGATAACAATTTGTTCAACCAGATATTCTATACAGTTGAATTTATGGTTTTACCTGTGCCTTCAACATGGCGTAAAGTTAAGCTTTTATATTTTGTTTGATAGAGATCGTTTTCATTTTTACTGTTTTTAATGCTAATAACAAATTAATTTAGAAACAGTCACAGAGTGAAGCGCAATCAAGCACTACTACACAACGGTTCAAAGTCAGTGTTCAGTGAGTCACCAAATACGTTACCACGGAATATTTCAACAGTATTTTTGGATAATACCATCATAAACGGTTCAGTTCTGTCAAGTGCACTAGTTTTCACTGAAAATGCTTTTAGCATAAAGCCACCAAACACTCTGTACGGTTTGCCTACAGGTTGGAATCCGTTGAGACCCATAAACTTGTAGACCGAGAGTCCGTGAGACTTTGACAGAAAACTTACAAAGTTTTTGTTGGGGAGGCTAAACATTACTGAAGAAACTACCTCAGGCACCTGCATCTTCTGCACTGATTCTATTAAGCCTCCATTGAGACGCATTACTTGAAAGTTACACGTTGGCTGAATGAGAGATGCGGATGACGTTCCAGACTCAGGAAGTAAAGCGTACAGTGTGTCAAAGTTCTCAAACACGGCCATTGACCCTTTTGTACTGGCAAGCATCGCGCCAGATGCACTTACATCTTCGGAATGATCATTGGAAATGTCGTACATGGTCACAACGTTGTCATTGTGGCACATTAAGCCAAATCCGCGACTAGATGATGTAACGTCTACACGATCCATGGGTGCATCCAAGTGGACAAACTCCTGGAAGGAAAACCCGTCCTCAGTGAACGTAAATACCTCCACGCCTGGGTTTATGCTATCCACCAAGTTGAACAATCTGGTTTCACCGGTATCAGGCTTAGTTACCAACTTGAAGGATTTCACAGGGAAATCACTGCGAATGCCAAGCACTGGGGTTAGGTCTCCATTTGGTGTCACAGTAACAGAAAATAAACCAGCGTCTTGGGAGCAGGAGGATATTGATTTTGAAAATACGATCACACTTCCACCATCCGCAAGTGGAGCAGATTGCCAGGAGTCTATACCTCCTAGATTGACTGGAGACTCTTCTACAACTTTATGAAATAAGTCAGTTGACGATTGCCATTCGTAGCGATCTAACTTGCAGTTTGCCGTTTGAACGAGGAGCATGACACCGTCATTATGATTAACTGCCAGCGCATTTTTGCCCTATAGGATATATAAAGGAACATTATGCTTGTGCAATATAAAAAGTTTTAGGTATTTAAATCTGAACATACCTCATTTTTCAGCGTGATAACTTGATGAGAATCAAAAGAATCCAGCTTTACCGGGTTTTTAGCAATAGTGTTTCTAATCTCGTGAAGTGCCTTGCATTTTCTCAGGAATGAGCCCCTTTCTGCGTCCACCTTCTTTTGAGCTCTTTTCAGATCGTCGTGTTTGTTTTGTACTAGTGCTTCGATGTTAACCGAGTCACTCACGGTCTTCCCAAGGACCTCATTTCGGAAAATAACTGGACCTAGGAACTCCCACTTGTCCGAAATGACTTGCTGCCTACCTTCTGCACTTTCTGTCATAAAGGCTCCCGAAAATAGAGATTCCACTGTGTGCCCATCGATTGATTCGGTGAGGATAACGTCGTTTTCAACAACCATGGGGGAAGTAAATTCCACGGAATCTAGCTCTAGTACGTCATTTGGTGTTACTATATCCTTTTGAAACTCTGAACCAAAGCATGAAAAATCTTTCTTAATGTGAACGGGTCCTTTTATAACGGTCGTTCCTGTAACTCGTTGGGGCTCTTGTGTATTTTTCTAAAAATTAAATGCATAAACATTGCTATTACATGAATTCATAGTTCAGTAAGTTTAATACTCCTCAGTTGTATAAGCATAGTATGTTGAAGTTACCATAAGAGTGTCTTGGAACTCGTCAGAAATTTTGCGACCTCCAAAGTTTCCTTTTACGTCCACGACAGACGACTGCAAGGATACTTGAGAAAATTGGAGGTTGCCTAGATCCTGTTCCGTGTTCAGAGTGACGAATTCATCAAAAGATCTTCCATTCATTTTTGTGGCCTGTATTGGCTGAGCTGCCACAAGATTTTCAAACTTGACATTTCTGAAATTGATTTGGTTGCCAGCCTGGTCAAGTTTTATAGACTTGGTTTGCAAATCGTCCCAGTTTACCCCATTTGTTAGGCTTAACGTTCTAAGGTCTCCTTTTACTATTACGTTTTCTCCACTAATCGTGTTAGTGAAAGAGACAGGCTGAGTTAGAGTTACGTCCTGGTCAAGCATAACTACCTGTTTCGCCAGCTTATCTACATTTATCCCGTTGTAATGCTTCGTGTTTATCGCGTTTTCTACTGAAATGGGATTTACAAACTCCACCTCATCCATAAATTCCATGTTTGTATCTGAAAGCTTCACAGTATTTGCCAAAAATGATTCAAAGTCGCGACCCTGTATTTGGCCAAGCACACGCAAAGAGTCCGTTCTGAGGTTTTTGATAAACGCATCATGATCTAAAACGTGTTGTCCATCTATAACCGCAAACTTCTCCGCAAGCCATGCCATTTCGATGTTGTTTACTGAGTCAACCGAGAGACCGTCCTTGAATACATCATTGCCAAACGTGGGATGCTCTTCTACTTCTTGTGGCTCGTGCAGCAGAAATACTTTCTCCATTTGCTTGCCATTCATCTGGGGCGAAGTGAGACCCTGTGTAACTTGCAGAGCCTGGCTGAATGACTTTCCTCCGCTTACTAGTACGTTCGTCTCGTCTTTCTTTACGCTGTCCAATTGTAGTGCGTCGAGGTCAACTCCACATACTTTGTTGGTATTGAGTTGTATTCCTTGTGCCAGTTTTAATGACTGTAGAACAAAGTACATAATATTTATGCCGACAATTACTTTACGTGCATATTATCTTGCTACCTTACCGATAAAGTCGTAGTATGCTCACCTCGAATTGCCACTCATTAGCAATCAATATGGGCTCATTGTTTCTAGCTTTCAGAGGAAATCCATGGGAAACGTAGTCGTCGAGTTCAAAACCATCCACGGTTTTGTGAAACCGCATTTCTCCGTTATGTACCGACAGTCCATCCAAAAATGTAATCGGGCCACTAAACGTCTGAGATTTTCCATTTTTTCTAAACACGATCGTTTTCAAATCATTCACATCAATTTCATTAATGCTGTCAGTTTCCAAGTTGTTCTGGAAGGTTACGCGGCTGGCAGAAAATGGCTGAGAAAACTTGGCTGGTTCTGATAATTTTGCCCGTGACTGTTCCCACTGGTTAATATCAAGAGTTTGCAAAGTACGGCCAGGTTGCAGTTCTAAGCTTTTCGTAGCTGTTAAATAAAGTGAACATTTACACATCTAATTAAGTTCTATCCAGTTACTGTTGTATGCTAAATTGTATACAAACCATACCTAAGTCGGAAAACACGGGGTTTTGAGTTTCTATAGGACCATTTATGATTTGATTAGGTTTTCCTTTGGTGACAGCCACGGATTGTGAGTAGGCTGCCAAGTCATTTATTGGACCCTCTACTTCAAGAACATTTTGACATTTAATAGAATCAAAATGAACAGGCCAGGCAACCACCGTTCCCTTGGCGTTGGTTGCTGTTGCTCTCATTGCCCTGTCCAAAACGTCTTGCACGAGAACTTTATCAAAGTGTGCAAGTGCGTTTAGCTCTTCAAAGGATACGTTTTCAGTCATAACTACTGGACTGGATATAGTTTGGACAGTGTCTCGAGTGAGGAAGTTTTTCACAGTGAAGCCGTTGATTTTATCCTCCGGTAGTGTTAGATCTCCAAAGCTTGCCATTTCCTTTATAGTGGTTGTGCCCGGAACTTGACACTGAGTCCCTTCCTATGAACATTGGTTCAAGTAGGTATGCATTATTCTGTTATGTACACTTAAAAACGCTACCCATAATAACAACTTACAAATAGAATGAGATCACCAAAGATTTCCTCAAAGGTTTTGTCATTGATTGTCGACGCGACGCTTAGGTCTTCAATGTGAACGGGATGACGAAACACAATGTCTGCATTGGGATTAAACATTAAATTGTTTGAATCCAGGATACCCTGATGAAGCAAACTCTCCATGACAACACCATCCACTGTGTTTTCAACTGCCATGTTTTCTGCTATTTTGGTTTCTCCAGTAAATATCCACTCAGCATTTTCCAATATTTGAGCTTCCGTCAGGCTCACCAGATCCTGAGTATTTATTCCATTTATGGTATCTTGGACAGACATCTTGGTAAACAATTAAAAGTACATATAATCTACACAATCTTACACCAACGCTAAATTGTTCGTAGAAATATTATTTTTTACCTGATTTACTACCATCTTAGAAAATGACTTTTCCCCGCTTAGAACTAAGGAATCGGTTCCAACGGTTGGAAAATCTGTAGGGAACGCTAACCCGTTCCATTGGTTTTCTATGAATAACTTGTTCAGATTGACAGATCCCGTGAATTTCTTCCTTCCTTTTATTTTCTCTTGATGGTTGTTTAGGATGATTTGGTCCCTAAACATTTTAAAGCTTTCCCCGTTTATATTACCCACTGACATTGGCGCTTGCACTTCCACCGAATCAAATACAAATGGAGCTTCTACATCCTGATCAACCGAACTTAGAAGTAAGTCCTCGAAAGGTGTACTTTCTAAGCTTTCAGCGCCCATGTACGCCACGATTCCATCAAGAAAATTGAAATCTACAAGAATTTGATTTATGCATAAAATTATCTTGCTCCCAAAAGCTAATTACAGATTAGATTTCAACAGCAACTCACCACTAATGTCATTCACCATAACTACTGAATTCACCAGGTTGTGACCGTTAGTTTCCTCAACGCTAATATCTCGTAAAGCATTAACTGCCTCAAAAGTGTACGGACAGTCAAACACGTTATCACCACTCAAAACCGCAATATTTTCCACAAGAAGATTATTCAACTGTCTAGTTTCTACATTAGTTGCCGTAATTGACTCTGGAAATGTTAATCCTCCTTTGACCTTCACGTTGGAATCCTGTATATTAGCCAAGGACATGAAGAACTCGTTCGGATCTTGATCCATTATGGTTTGTACGTTCATTGAGTGTGCTTCTGCATGTTCCGCAAACATAAGACCTTCCATGGTGAGCGGTGACTTGACAAGTTGAACTCCAGGATGGTTCTTCAAAAGCGCGTCTTCTTTCTCATTGGAAATAAACAGTATATTGGACTTCATAATTTCCATGTTTGAGGAAATTTCTTGGTTTGTCGCAGCAAAGTCCTCTTCAGTCCAGTGCACATCTCCAAATTTGAGCATGTTAAAAACACTATCGGATGTTGCTGCGCGACCTTCTCGACCATCAACGTCGGCATCCTCAGTGATAACCGTTTTAACTTCCCAACTTCCTGTGATAACATTATCGCCCTGAGTATTTAAGGACCTGTCGAAGACATTCTCTGCTTGGGCAACGCTGGTCCTCCATCTAAAGATATTTGTAATATTTTCAGTTCAGTGTTTACTTGTCATTAAATTTGCATGTCTGTTAGACGTAATGATTACTTGGTTAGTTCGCTTGACAAAACTTTAAACTCATCGAATATTCCCAGAGACTGCTGAGCGACAGGGGAGGCCATGGGCGACACTTCCGTCATGAAGGTTAGCACGGTGGCAGTAGCTTCTTGTGGAGCTGTAGGTAGCACAACCGCACTACTATCTTCCATGTCAAAGCTCGCTCCATTGGAAAGTGTTTCCAGTTTGGCACACTTTTCTGCAAATTTATAGTGCATTGCTTGTAAAAAATCTATAGTATTATTTATTCTTATACTGACATGGTTTAATCATTACCAGAAGAACATGCTACACCTCCGGGTTTGAATTCACTTTGTCCGTCATAAATCAACGTGTTGATCGACTGATCCGCGCTAGTTTCCCGTGTCACAAATATCATGTCGCCACGGGAACCCCCAATGGCTACAGGAAACATTTCCGACGCTACTACACCGTTTAGCACGCTTTCCTCGTATTCGTTCATGTTGAAATTGTAGCCGATAAACTGCGCCGATTTGGAATCCTGTTCGGAAGCCATGCAACTTACGTAGTGCTGGTACATCATTTGGAAGGGCAGCATACTGCTACATCCCTGCTGAAGGGGCATTGTCTGATGTAGAGTGAACTGACCCAGGGAGGAATCAAAGTTGTAAACGCTTAATTCTTTTTCTTTTGAAATCAACAGCATAGAGTCCTCCGTATCTGGTTTGTGAACAATGGCACTGTCAAATCCAGATTTTGCAATACGTTGGAAAAACCTATGAAAGGACAGATGCAAGTGGCATTTCATTTGATGTCCAAGTCATTCGTAACAATAAGGTGCAAATACATATTTTCGTTAGTGGTCTCAAGTAGCCCCAATCATTACCAGAATTGAGATTCCTCCTGAGAAACCTCTACATTGTAGACACTTATCGGCATGTCATTGTCTTCCGGTAGCAACATAAGTTTTTTGCTACTTTCAGCACTGCATAGACTCACAGTTTTGACGCTGAATGGTAAGTGGAAGGAACCTACTTCCTTGAGAGTGTCGTGACCCGAAGAAGTGAACATGAGAATACTGGGAGCAGAAGTAACAGCAGCGATTACCATGAACGGTGTGAGGTTGTCAGTGTCCCAACTAGTGAATACTTCCATTGTTTTCAGGGTCAAAGGCATGTCGTCTATAATTGGCGTAGATAACACTTTTATGAAAACTTATATCTAGTGCGCAATTTATCATTTACATGGGTGCTAGATTGACCAAGCTAACCTTTAACTAAAGTTTGCTGTAACTTTGAGTCGTAGATTTCAATTGAATTGGCAGTGAGACCGACAACATGTTGCTTGAGTCCCAATTGTACCTTTTTCCACTGAATGAATTCACCGGGAATTTGATGCTCCACTATGCCGACAACATTGATCACTGGTAAATGAAAACAAAGATGGGAGTCATGTAGTTATTTATCAACTAAAATTTCTAAAGTTGCGAGATAATAGCATTAATCATTTAGCAAATATCCAAAGAACCTTCTCTGTTATCATTTCCGGTTCCAAAGTCATAAGGGTGCCAAAAGTCGTCCGTTTTAATAGTGTCATACTTAGTAGTAAGATCCAATAGGATGTTGTCCAGAATTGTACTCATGGAATCTTCCACTGCAACATTGCTTTGATCATTTGTACTAATTATAGTAAGTTGGCAGAGCAAGTTTATCAGGATCACTAGCTGAGAAGATGCCATTTTTCAGACTTGAGTATAGACCCTTCTTTTCTCAACTACTCGGACAAAATACACTAAACACTAAGGTTTGGAAAACTTGAGATCCTTAAACATCACAAATAATTGTTCAGATAACCACTTATCATCTTACACAAAAATTTCTAAACTCCAAGTTGCCTAGCATCCCAAGCTTTTGTGTGCATGTCAAGTTGTGAGATTCAGTAACCAATTATAACTCTACTACATTTCTAATCAGTTCTGTTTATTAGCTCCAACTTTATACCTGGCCTAATTGTCAATAACCAAAAATAGCTAATTAATTTTTTGATCACATGCTAACTTTTCTGGCAATCTCAGTCGCTTCCGCTTGCTCTACTCCTGCCGACAGACAGGAGTTTGTGTTTGTTGAAATGTTAGTACTAGTACCACTCTGGTACTAATCTAATCTGGTACCATCATGGTAATGTATGCATTTCACCATCCTTTCCACATTATCCCATGATTAGCAGGATGGAAATAAAGTAAAAATGGTCATAGGTTCTTGCTTCATGGTTTTTATTGCTGCTTTGTAGAGTTGTAAATCCATTTTTGTTCAAAATGTTCTTCATAAAATGCAATCACTTAGGATTTGCATGAATTACATATGTAAGTATTTTATAATATATGCAGTATACAAGCAATGTGGATCATCCTCGAAAAATGCAAATGTATCTTCTGTTTCTTTGAAAAAGAATATTCATCATTCATTCCGATAAGGGGAAAGCCATGTAGAAGTTAAAAATATAAAATGAACACAGAAACTCTCAGTGCGTTTAGTATTTCTTCAGAGTCTTTTTGATGAGAGCCAGGCGTTGCTTGTGCGCATCCGAGCCCATGCTCCTCTTTTGAATTTTCGTTGGTTCCTCCTTTGCCTCACTGGAAATCCAAATGTTATGATTCCGTTCTAAAGAATGGCAAAATACATGTTTAAAATTACATTATCGAAATATTATGACACCTAATCATAAACACAACGTTCTTTTAAAATGTTTACACTTACCCAAGTAAGTTTCGATATCCTGAGGTTCCACTGAATTGGCCTTGCGATGAGCCGCCAATTTGCAAGCGCCTTCAATAACCTCCTCCATAAACTCGTCTGAATAAGATAATAGGATATCTTCCGTCTCCTCATCCAACAACACGTTGGTGTCCACATACTTGGCCAATAATTGCAGACTTCTTCGAGATATGACCTGCAATTTTGAAAAAGTTTGATTGATGTAAATCCAAATCTTCCATGGTAAATACCAATACCCAATGGAATAGGCCAATTTTTTTCAGTAATGGCTTACATTTGGCTGATTTGCCATCATGGTCGTGGTTGATGTAGCCGGTGCAATCACCACATCCGGGTCACTACCCTTCTGATGATGCTTATGGTGACCTGAACCAGAACTAGAACTGACATGACTACTGGACGATGCCATTTTTCTGACTTGAGTATTCCGACCAGACAAAGTATTGCACCTGTGTTTAGTAAAGTAAAAGTCACATGTCAATCATGACTATTTCAGGGAAGTAAACATGTCACAAAACTAACAAGATTGCGTAATCTTACCTCTAATTATAAATATCGATAGACCCTTCTTTCCTCAACTACTCGGACAAAATACACTAAACACTAAGGTTTGGAAAACTTGAGATCCTTAAAAATCACAAATAATTGCTCAGATAACCACTTAGCATCTTACATAAAAATTTCTAAACTCCAAGTTGCCTAGCATCCCAAAATAACTTTACAATCAAAAATAGCTTTTGTGTGCATGTCAAGTTGTGAGATTCAGTAACCAATTTGTAACTGTACTACATTTCTAATCAGTTCTGTTGATTAGCTCTAAATTTATACCTGGCCTAATTGTCAATAACCAGGTAACCAAATATAGCTAATTAAGTTTTTGATTACATGCTAACTTTTCTGGCAACCTCATTCACTTCCGTTTTGCTGTACTCCTGCTGACAGACAAGTTGAAGTGGTACTAACTAATACCTTGTATGCATTTCACCATCCTTTCCACATTACCAGTCGGCAGTCGCACAGTGCCCCAAGTCAAGAAGGAGAAATCTCCAAACCCATTTTTCTTGGCCCCATGTCCCCAGCACCGTACCGGCATGTTTACAGCACGGTGATACTAAGAAAAATGTGAAATAACCTGCTTCTCAAAAAAACAAGCGTTTCGTGTTCTTTGTGTTGGGGTTTTTGCTTGGTTGTGGATAGCTGTGCTTAAAATAATTAAGTTGAACATTTTACTAATTCTGTTTATCTCTTACAGGCCCGACAACCCCACAACCACTAGCCCCAAGGTCAAGCGAATCGTTACCCCCAGGAATCACTTTACAGCGGAGTCCAAACACTTCGTTCAACGACCCTAATAGTTCGAGTGAGAACGAGCAAGCTCTACACAGTAGTTCACCGTTGCCTAGGGCTTCACAGGACTCTCATGACGGGGGTAAGAAAGGGAAGAAAGGGAAACCTGGGGATAAGGGGAGTGGGTTACTTGGGCTGTTTAAGAGGAAAAAAGCTACTCAGCTTTGAGGCATTTACGGATAATTGTGCAATAAAACACAAGTCAGGTTTTTTTTAGGTTTAATATGAATTTGTGCCAATAGAGGTTTTTTGCAGCTTTGCAGCTTGTGTCATTTTTAATGTACAGGTTTATTGCAGCTATAAATAAATTATGTGTAATTTAAATTGGATTGATGCTTTATTGTATCATAAGGTTTTGTTTTATGTAGTTATTTTGCTCTTATTTCATATTTTCATACAAGTTTTCTTCCAATTTCATGCAAATTTCATTTGATCCAACCGAAAACACTTTCATGCTTTAAACCTTCACTTAAAACATCGCATATTAGAAACACATGAAAAGCAAGTATCATATTACCCCAAAATATTAAGTATTTAAAATTCAAATTACTCGAGAATTACCCTAAACTGTGGATGCCTAACGATAGATTTGGAATCAGCGTTAAAATCCGTGTGGAGAGTGCATACATACTTTTTGAATTTTCTTCAAATTCTCATGCAAATTAGTAATTAAGCATTAGGTACAGTTTTTTAAATAAATTCTTACAACTGCATGTAATTAAAGCATAAAGGTAACTGTGTAGGTCTAGAAGCCATCTTTCCTCAGCTCTTTTTTTGTCTGTTACAAAAGAATTACTCATTTTGTCAGGATGGTTTGTTTGACCACGGTAGTCTTGTTTTCACGGTCTATGGGTTATTCTGTCGACAACAACGGCTACTGTGGTCTGTCGGCAGTCGGTTTTCTTGAAGCTCATTTTAGGTCCTTTTTAAAAATACAGCAACGATAGTTTCACGTTTTTAAGGTTTTTAGGTAGTTTTAAGCATGCAAAGAAATGGGTATTTAAGTACCCTACATACCGGCTACAAACCACGATTCCTTTTGAGTTTATTTTTATCCTGAAAAAAAAACACTCAAAACCTCTAGCTCACACTCCTAGTTTACGTTCATTCCACAAACAAAACCCAAAGACCCATCATAACGTACGCACTCGTGCACCCCTCCAATCATGGGATCAATCTTTGACGCAGTCTTGAATTCAATCGAATTCCAAACCGAACTTCTTCACAATAAACTTTTAAACGGACATTTAGGGATAAAAGGAAAATCTTGTGGGTTTAACGTAGTTACAAATATAAAAAACGTGAACATCAGTCTTGAAAAAACTAAAACAGAGAGGTACTATCACCACGCAAAGATACAATTCGAATTATGCAAATCGAACGACTGGGTTCCTTTTAAATCTTATCCCAGAAATAAAGAATGTTTGCTGCGTAATGTAAACCGTCACGATAAAGTTTATAACTTGGTTTTCAAGTATTTGTATGATAGGTGTCTGGAGGGTTGTAACGAGAAAACGTGAGTTTAGCCATTTAACCATTCTTTAACCAAGTTTATTAAAGTTAACTAATATATCACGTTTCTTTTCTAGCTTGCTCGTGGAAATAGGCAGAAAGCCCCAACCAGTTAGTACGGATACTATAGCTACCGAACCCTTCCCCACTGACAATATCTGGGCTTACGCACACGTTCCCGAGGTCCTACGCAAGAAACTTAGCTCCTGGGTTATCAGCTCATTTTGGGTTACTTTTTCTGATCATTATGAACCTATAACCGTGCATTCTAAGGATAAAGGGACGTTCGGGACTCCGTGTATTGATGAGACTAAACCGATTGCTAGGTTTCGTAAGTTTTAAAGTAGCTTAATTGTATAAAACATTGCCACATGAAATTTTTAAAAAGATTTTCTATGGTTACTTAATATTTCCGAAGTGCAATTCAATGGAATCCGTTTCATAAAAACCTTTAACTTTTAGAAATTTATATAGGTACTTAACGCTACGTTACTAATTTTGTTTTTCAGAGACAAGGTTCGATTGGGACTCCCGTTGGCTCTTAGAGCAGATGTTCGCCAATGGACCCCGGGCTACTGACACAAACTTCACGATGCGGTGCTACGTTCGAATCAGTGCTTGTGGGATTCATCCTGACGTTTTTATGCCTGATTACTTTACTAGCGTTAAACCGCGTCCTTGGACTGGAGAGATGATTAAAGTTTTCAGTTCCAGTGGGGATTCTAGGTTTTGCTTTTTGGCTGCGTTGAAGAGTAAGTAATTTGAGCTTACGTGACTTGTGTGTTCATCAAAACTCACGTTCATCCACTTTACAGACTGCAGCCCAGTGCTTGAAGCACAATTGCGCTGGAACATACCCAAAAACATCCCACTTACACTTGAGCTATCTTCCGAAGTGTTCGATTCGCTTATCGAGTTCATCAGTTACTCCCACATCACTGCCGCTACGAAATCATTCAAATTGGCTGTCGAGTTGTTCTTTGCTGCAAACAAGTATGATTTGAAGGAATTACAAGAATACCTGCTGGACCTTATTTACGTACTCCCCTTAACAGCGTTCGATGACACTGAAGCTCTGGTTGAACTCTACCTACTGCTTGAAGTCACGCGTGTTTCTGAGTGCGTGTTCAAACGAATCGAAGGGATAGTTAAACTGTAAGTTAACACATTTAAATTCATAAACAATGCGGTTAGATAACCTGACATTTTATCAATTTCAAACCTACTATCCATAAAAACCCAAAAGGCAAGCCAGTAGCATCCTACCCAACCCAATATTCCAGGATCTAGACCCCACTCACAAATCTTCAATACAATCGCTTATCGACTCCTACTCCGTGGTGCTTGACATCATATCCCTATGGAGCGACAACAAGCACGATACAAGTATCCCTGTAGACTACGAAGAGCAAGAAGCAGACCATGCAGAAAATACCCGCATTCAAGCGTTTCATAAGCGGAAACCTTGGCAACTTTGTTGTGACTACCTTAATTACTGCAACTTTAACGAGTAAGTGTGTAAAATTGATTTATTTTTTGTACAATTTTGTAAATTAAATCTTATCTGCATTTTTAGTGGTAATGACGCACCAAAAGGTGAGAAACCCGAGGAACTTATCAAAATCGTGAAAGAACGTGGTACCGTGAATCCATTTTTTCGAAAGGTTACGTTGGTTAAGGAGAATGCCTAAAACTGGACAAGACCCTGGAATTTCAGCATCTTCTTTATGCTAAAACAGGGGTCTGTTTCACCGAAATTTTTCATTGCTTCATTGTCATTATCGCATTAAATTGCTAAAATTAATGAGCAAT
Source organism: Entomobrya proxima (assembly GCA_029691765.1). Classification (NCBI taxonomy): domain Eukaryota; kingdom Metazoa; phylum Arthropoda; class Collembola; order Entomobryomorpha; family Entomobryidae; genus Entomobrya; species Entomobrya proxima. The sequence continues at coordinate 18,929,971 of CM056173.1, forward strand.
GAGCCGCGCTGGTGAACCAGACACAAATGATAAAAATTAATAAATTTGAAATTTTCTGTAATAAACTTTAATTAATTCTCATGCACAATTATTTCACTAAACTACGCAGCCAACAAAGCTTGACAAATTTCCATAGCAACACTCCGAAGCAAATCCAAAAACGTATCGAGTTTAGCATATGGGCATTACAGTTTTTAACTTGCTGCTGCTGATTAAGGTACTTAAGCTTAACCATCCTATTGTTAAATTCTTTCTTTCTTCTCCTGTCGACCCATGAAAATGTCTGTCTGTACGAGTTTTGATGCAATTTATGGAGCACAACGATTTGTTTTGCGTAGTGATTTTGCATTATGTTGGTAGCATATTACTTCAAATTTCCATAATATAATTTTCTACAATGTTCATACTAGTTTATTACTTTCATACAAATTTTCATACAAATTTTCATACAAAAGTTCCTACGAATTTCATACAGGTTTCACACAAATTTACTTCAAATTTTTGTACAAATGTTTATACAAATTTCTTACAAATTTTGGTACAAGTTTCCTACAAGTTTTCTTCAAATTTCATTTGATCCAACCGAAATTCTTCACTTAAAACATCGCATATTGGAAACACATGAAAACCATGTATCATTACCCCAAAATATTCACTATTTTAAATTTCAAATAACTCAAGAATTATACAAGACTGAGAAAATTCAGAGACATATTTGGAATCAGCGCTAACATCCGTTTGGAGAGTTCATACATACTTTTTTGACAATATTTCATATAAGCGTGCAAGTTGGTAATTAAAACTTAGACACAGTTTTCAATAAGTTTTTAATTGTTTTAGAAATTCTTACAACTGTGAGCACGGTAGTCTTTGTAGTTTTGTTTTCACGGTGTATGGGTTATTCTGTCGACAGCAGCAGCTACTTAGGGCTGTCGGCAGTCGGTTTTCTTGGAACTCAGTTTTTACCGCATTTAGGTCCTTTTTTCAAATTTGCAGCAACGACAAGGTTTATTTAAACAATACATGATGGTCAGAACACTTTTTAGGTAGTTTTAAGCACACATGCATAGAATGGGTACTTAAGTACTCCCCAATGTGCCATGTTTAAAGTCCTGGTTATTAAGGTTCACGTTAGTGTACCTTTACTCCTATCATCTTGATGTGTCTGCCCGTTACTCCCTCCGTAAGCACGATAACTCATCAACGGTTTGACCAATTCCAATTCCGTTTTCAGTTATCGATAGCTACACCTCATGCGACGATCCCTATTGATTTTCAGGTCAATAGGTCAACTCCAAAGGTCAAAGGTCACCAATAGTCCTATACTTTTACATAGGACCTATATCATGCGGCACATGAATATAGGTCCATTTTTTATCAGGATTACGAATCTACAGTTTGTTTGTTAAAATTTAACTTCCAAGGTCCTGAAATCAGGGCCTTAATTTCCAAATCTGCTAATTTCATGGACCTATGCTGTGCGGCACATGATTTTAGGTCCATTTTTGACCAGGATTACGAATCCACAGTTTATTTGTTAAAATTTAACTTAATAGTGGTCCTTTAAGGGACCAAACAGCAGATAGTGGTCCTTTAAGGGACCAAACAGCAGATAGTGGTCCTTTAAGGGACCAAACAGCAGATAGTGGTCTTTTAAGGGACCAAACAGCAGATAGTGGTCCTTTAAGGGACCAAACAGCAGATAGTGGTCCTTTAAGGGACCAAACAGCAGATAGTGGTCCTTAGAGGGACCAAACAGCAGATAGTGGTCCTTTAAGGGACCAAACAGCAGATAGTGGTCCTTTAAGGGACCAAACAGCAGATAGTGGTCCTTTAAGGGACCAAACAGCAGATAGTGGTCCTTTAAGGGACCAAACAGCAGATAGTGGTCCTTTAAGGGACCAAACAGCAGATAGTGGTCCTTTAAGGGACCAAACAGCAGATAGTGGTCCTTTAAGGGACCAAACAGCAGATAGTGGTCCTTAGAGGGACCAAACAGCAGATAGTGGTCCTTTAAGGGACCAAACAGCAGATAGTGGTCCTTTAAGGGACCAAACAGCAGATAGTGGTCCTTTAAGGGACCAAACAGCAGATAGTGGTCCTTTAAGGGACCAAACAGCAGATAGTGGTCCTTAGAGGGACCAAACAGCAGATAGTGGTCCTTTAAGGGACCAAACAGCAGATAGTGGTCCTTTAAGGGACCAAACAGCAGATAGTGGTCCTTTAAGGGACCAAACAGCAGATAGTGGTCTTTTAAGGGACCAAACAGCAGATAGGGGTCCTTAGAGGGACCAAACAGCAGATAGTGGTCCTTTAAGGGACCAAACAGCAGATAGTGGTCCTTAGAGAGACCAAACAGCAGATAGTGGTCCTTTAAGGGACCAAACAGCAGATAGTGGTCCTTTAAGGGACCAAACAGCAGGTAGTGGTCCTTTAAGGGACCAAACAGCAGATAGTGGTCCTTTAAGGGACCAAACAGCAGGTACCTTTTAGTTTACGAGTGAACCTTTCTTCAAGCTTACGTAGGGTTTATTTTTATCCTGAAATTAAAGAAAAAATGCTTGAAACTCTTAGCTCACGCTCATTGCTCAAACTAACTCCCAAGAGTCCTCATAACCCACACTCTTGTAAAACCTGCATCATGGACTTTGATATGGATTTAGATCCAACAGAACTTCGCCTTTTAAATCTGTTGGACGGTCATCGCGGAGTAAAAGGAAAATCTTGTGGGTATAACATAGTTACAGAACAAAAAACCGTTAATATAAACCTTAAAAAATCAAAAACAGAACGGTACTATCAACACGCAAAACTGCAATTCGAGTTATGCAAATCGAACGACTGGAGACCCTTTAAATCTTATACAGACGATAAAGCGTATTTGCTGTATAAGGTAAATGCTCTCGATGAGGTGTACAACTTGGTTTTCAAGTACGTGTATGATAGGTGTCTAGAAGGCTGTAACGAGAGAACGTGAGTTTAACCATTTAACCATGATTAACCAAGTTTATTAAAGTTGACTAACAAATCACGTTTCTTTTTAGCTTGCTCGTAGAAATAGGCAGAAAGCCCCAACCAGTTAGCACGAATTTACTACTTACCGAACCATTCCCCACTGACAATATCTGGGCTTACGCTCACGTTCCAGAGGCCCTATGTAACAAACTTAGCTCCTGGGTTAACAGCTCATTCTGGATTAGTTTTTCTGATTGTGCTGAACCTATAACCGTGCATTCTAGGGATAAAGGAACGTACGAGACTCCGTGTATTGATCAGGCTAAACCGCGTGCTGGGCATCGTAAGTTTATAGTTTATTTAAATGTAACTGGTTTCAATTGTATAAAATTGTTACTTTACGTTGCTACAGAGACAAGGTTCGATTGGGATTCCAAATGGTTGTTTGAAGAAATGTTCGCAAATGGACCTCGGGCTACTGACACAAACTTCACGATTCGTTGCTACGTTGGAATCAGTGCTAGTGGGATTCATCCTGACGTTTTTATGCCTGATTACTTCACTAGCGTTAAACCGCGTCCTTGGACAGGGGAGATGGTTCAAGTGTTCAGTTCCAATGGGGATTCTAGCTACTGTTACCTGGCTGCGTTAGAATGTGAGTAATTTGAGCTTAACCTGCTTATGTGTTCATCTAACAACATCAATTTCAACAATCATTCAAACATTTTCATTCAATTTCACAGCTAGCAGCACAGTGTTTGAAGCAGAATTACGCTGGAACACACCCAAAAACATCCCACTTACACTTGAGCTATCTTCCGAAGTGTTCGATTCGCTTATCGAGTTTATCAACAATTCCCACATCACCGTGGCTACAAAATCATTTAAATTGGCTGTCGAGTGGCTGACTGCTGCCAACAAGTACGATGTGAATGACCTACAAGAAAAGTTATTGGACCTGTTTTACGTGCAACCCTTACGCTGGTTTGACGACGCAGAAGCTCTGATCGAACTCTACCTACTACTCGAGGTCACGCGTGTTTCTGAATGTGTGGTTAAACGAGTTGAAGGGATCGTAAAACTGTAAACACATTTAAACTCATAAACAATGCGGTTAATAACATCGACAAGAATATATATGGACAAGTCAACTACGTTGCATCTCTGTGACAAACCATAAAACCACCAATGTTGCTAATGGAATTTTATATTTAAGAATAATGGAAAAGGGTTGCCAAGGTCGAGTTTTTCGGTTGGTTACAACCCGCTGTACATGTATTAAAATGGAAGGGAGCTTATCACAGAGGCAGGGTCTAAAATACAGACAGTTGTCTTGTCTATATATATTCTTGTCTATGGTTAATAACAATTTTGTCAAATTCAAACCTAATATCCATAAAAATCTAACAGGCAAGCCAGTAGCATCCTACCCAACCCAATATTCCAGGATCTAGAACCTACTCACAAATCTTCAATATTATCGCTTATCAACTCGTACGACGTGGTGCTTGACACCATATCCCTATGTACCGACAATAAACACGCTACAAGTGTCCCTGTAGAGTACGAAGAGCAAGAAGCTGAGCATGCAGAGAATACCCGTCTTCAAGCGATTCATAAGCGGAAACCTTGGCAACTTTGTTGCAACTACCTTAATTACTGCAACTTTAACGAGTAAGTTTATAAAATTAATTGATTACTTTCTTGTAAAATATTGTAAATTAAATATTATCTGGATTTTTAGTGGTAATGACGCACCAAAAGGTGAGAAACCCGAGGAACTTATCAAAATCGTGAAAGAAAATTATTTCGAGAATCCATTTAAAAGTTGGGCTACGTTGGTTAAGGAGAATGCCTAAAGCTGGACATGACCTAATACTGATTGAATTCTCATACATTTAAGTACATACATATTTGCATTGTTGTGTAATTTGATGATTATCTGACTGACATTAAAACAACTTATTAATATATGCATCATAATTTTGAAGTTTTCTTTAATAAACTATCTTGTAATTTTGTAATTATTGTGCACTATTAATTCACGTGAACTTTACTAAACTACACGGTCAAAAAGGCTTGATAAATTTCCATGGCTACACAATTTGACTCATAAGTAAAAAGAGTACGCATAAACACTCATCTCAACCACCGTTCCTTCACCTAAAGCATATCTCAAATTACCCCAAATCCCAAACCCGCGCCAACCCAAAAGCCCTGTTTTTTCCTTTCCCTTTTCCCTAAATCCAAACTCAACGTAAACAATCTTCCACAAAACAATTTAATTGCCAAAATTGCTAATTGAACCGACATTTTTGTAACTTTTTATAGCGTTTTTTGATAGTTAATTTAGTGTATTTAAGTAGCTAAAAGACTGTAAAAGAATGGAGCTGGAAGTTAGTCAGAAAGTTAGGGTAAGTTTAACAAACTTAATTACTAAGCATTTAAGTGTATTTAAATTAAAACCCATTTAATTCTCTATTTTCAGGCCGCCATTAAAGCAAAGCTAGTAGAACTAGGCGTCCACGTGGACGAGGAACTACCCGACTACATAATGGTGCTAATAGCAAACAGAAGGAACCCGAGTCAGATGGAGTCAGACCTTAACTTGTTTTTAGGCGAGCAAACGCACAGGTTTGTTGGGTGGTTAACGCACGTGCTCAAGAAGCTTGAAGAGGTAATATAATTGTTCACCGTAATTTTTCATTGACTTAAATCAATAAACCGTGATGGTGAGTTAAAATGTTAACCTCTTTAAATCTAAGGTAACCGCAGCATCAACCCCCCAACAACAAAAAAAGTTTAGGCTCAGTCAAGCTGAGAAATTACAGGCTTATTTTGATAAGTATACTGAGTTGATGGCTTATACTAACGAGATGGTTGCTAAAGTAACATCTGGGGAGTTGGGGAGGAATGTTGTGAGTGCTGAAGGGAGTTTGGCTAAGAATAAAGGGTATCTTAAGGAGATTAATTTGTTTACTGGGGTTGATGAGTTTTGTAGGCGGGGGGAGGAGCTTGTTGCTAGTGGGCATTTTATGGGGGAGGAGATTAGGGAGAAAATTAGAGTGTTGAGTGGGAGGTGGGGGTATTTGAAGAAAGTTGTTAAGGAGCGGGATGAGCTGTTCACTAGGAACTTAGATTTGAGGGTTTATCTTGTTCAGCTGGAGGACTTTGATAAGTGGTTAAGTGGGAAGGAGCCTGAGTTGCGGGAGGTTAAGTTAGGCGAGAGTATTCACGAGGTTGAGGAGATTATACGGGAGCATGAGGAGTTTGTTCATAGTCTTGAGGCTCAGGAGAGTAGGATTGAGGGGTTGAGACGAAGGACTCTGATTGAGGAGGCTTGGGAGGAGATGAAGTCGAAGGAGCGGGAGGAGAAGGAGGCTGAGCGAGTTAGGTTGGAGCGGGAGCGGGTGAACTTGATTAAACGGAAGGAGGTTGAGAGGATCACGAACGAGATCAAGTTGCGGGATGATGAGAGTGGGAAAGGGAGGTTTGGGGATGGGAGGAGGGGTGAGTTTAAGATTCTTTCTTCTTTTTTGGTTACTATGGTTTCCTTTGCATGGCTTTAATTTAATTGCATTAAAGGCTCTGAACCAACTACTTCAACGCGCGAGGTTGAAACTTTAAAGCAAATTAATCTTACGCCTCCGCCTTCTCTTGATGTGATGAAGGAAAAAGATGAAGATTCGGGATTCCAGTTAAGTCCAGAGGTTTACCTGAGATTGGTGTCGCTAGTCCACATTCTGGTAGCGCCGTTGACGAAAGTGGAGGAGAGTTTTAATCTGCAAGCGATTCATGATGTGCTGTTTCATCGACATGAATTGCACAAGGTTTGTGGGAATTGATTTTGGGGTCTGGGAAATAATTGCATAGTTTTAATTAAAGTTTATGTTATTTTGTTGCAGTATGACCACCTGGAATTCCCTGGAGTAGTCCCGAGAACATTTATTGGACCGTTTATCATCGCTGTGCTGTCAGCACCGGTTGTGGAGGCGGCTCAACAGTTTTTTACTAAATATGCGGCGCAGATTATTGGTAAGACAAAGACATTACTGACATAAGACTGATGACAGGTCTTGAGATTAAAGGAAACTGATTTGATGTTTCATGTTCATGTACAGTTAGACTATGCCTGAGTGAGTTGGTGGTCCGAGCATTCCAACTGTTTCGAAAAGGAGTTTCCAAAGAGTTTGGAGACAATGTGGGGTTGTGGCTAGTAGCGATTACAGCTTCCCAGTTCCATTTCATGTTTTACATGGGGAGGACTTTGCCGAATATAATGGCTTTACGGGGAGGTAAGTAGCTACTTCTGTAATTAATTGTTATCCATTCTGAAGAAGGCAATTTACAAGTAAAGTTTTTGATTTCTTCCAGCTTTGTTGGCCATTCACTTCTGGATGACGGGAGATCACCCCAAGTTCATTTTGATGTCGGCTTTCAGTGCAATCATTTTTCGGGCAGAACTTGCTTCCCTTTTTGGAATATTGTTGCTGATTGAACTTTACACTAGAAGACTACCCATTTTAAAGTATGTAACGAACTTACAACAGAAAACCAACTCAACATAAATTCGTAGCTTTATTTAATTCATATAATTTTAATTTACCACAGGGCCATCATGTATTCAGTAGTGTGCGGAATCGTATGTCTTGCTTGGACAGTTACAATGGACACAATGTTTTGGAAACGTACGCTGTGGCCAGAAGGGGAAGTTTTGTGGTACAACACTGTTGAAAATCAAAGTCACAAGTGGGGGGTACGTAGACATATTTTGACATATTAAATACAGTATTAGCGTAATCAGCTGCATAGTCTCAATAACTTATATTATTCCACAGACAAGTCCGTTCCTTTGGTACTTCTACTCAGCTCTTCCACGTTCTCTAGCAAGTTCGCTATTCCTCATCCCCGCTGGATTCTACTTATCTCCTCGTGTCAGAGTACTCGTCATCCCCTGTCTTCTGTTTGTATTTTTATACTCCTTCCTCCCACACAAAGAACTCAGGTTCATAATCTACGTTATCCCAGTACTCAACGTCGCCGCTGCAGTAGCTTGCGACATTTTGTGGAAGAGACGAGGAAAAAACTTCCTATGGGTCTTAGCTAGTGTTGGGCTAATATTCCATCTAGTGCTGAATGGAGTGATGTCTACAGCCCTTCTAATCGTTTCAAGTAAAAACTACCCTGGTGGAAATGCTCTGCTTAAATTACATCAACTGGAGAATTTATCCTCTCCTTTAAATATTCACATTGATGTGTTCTCTGCTCAAACGGGAGTCTCCAGGTTTCTTGAACTATCACCATACTGGATCTACAACAAAACTGAAGGTTTAGAAAGAGGAGGTCCGGATATTCTTCAGTTTAGTCATTTGCTAGTTGAGGCAGAGGCAGTTGAAGAGAGACTAGCGTATTTTAAGACTCATGAGATTCTTGTTTCTGAGGAGGGGTTTGCGGGGATAGACTTTGCTTGGAATAGGTTTCCTCCTATATCGATTAAAACTGAACCGAAGGTTCTAGTGCTTAGGAAAATCAAATCTGTGGTGTCTTAAAATTTGTTTTAATTTTTAATTTGCTATTTTTTTTACTGCAAAAAAGAAATTCTGTGATACGAAGATTTGTGAAGGGCGGGTTTCATCAAAAATGTCGTGTTGAATACATTCAACGGTTACTTTGCCAGTTACAAAAACAATGTGCAAGAGGAACATCACAGCGCACGCAGCAGCACTGCTTTGGCTAACTGTTTTCTGTGTTGTGCGCGTAGTAGGAGGAGTATCTGGGGGATGCTGCTGGGGTCAAGCGCGCGTATTCGGACGTTAATTGCGATTGCTAATTAATTAATTGAAATTCCAAATTTGCGTTTTACACCAAAAGGAAACCAGATTTGGAATCTACGTAAAACGCTGAACAAGATGTGATATATCGCATCTCTATTTGCGATTAACAGTCAAATGGCATACCTTGTCAGAGTAATATGGGGTGGAAGATACATATTGTGTGAGTTTAATAACTTTGATATTTAGCAAATTTTGTGTGGATTAATTTGAGCTTTTGTTACTATAGTGACAACGTCAAGGACGTCAAAGACAGTTCATCTAGTTTGTTGCCTAGCTACGTTGGGTTTCTCGGGTGTTTGGTGTTGCTGCTGAGCTGTAGATTGTGATTTTGATTTATAAATTTTTTTGAGAACTTGAAGACTGCGTACTTTCTTGTATTAATTTTTGGAATAAAACGAGTTTACTAAAAAGTGTCTCATTCTTCATTTCAGTTTTTAGTCTCATGTTACCCATGTTGCTATACGCTTCTCACTTTTCCGTTTGAACACTGCATTCACTGCATCTTTTTTCTATATACATGTAGTCTTTGCACTGTTTGCCAGTCAGTAGTGGAAATGCTATAGTCATAATATGGCATGTAAATGGTGCAAAAAAGAGTACTTTAGAAAAGGTACTTTTTAGGTACCTTCCGGTTATCGGATTGACCTGAAAATCAATAGGATTCGTCGCAAGAGGTGTATCTATTGATAACTGAAAACAGAATTGGAATAGGTCAAACGGTTGAGGAGTTATCGTGAGGAACGTGCAGACACATCAAGACGATACGAGTAAATGTTCACTAAAGTGAACCTTAATTAATATATAATATATATATTATAACATGTTATGCCTGAAAAAATTTAACCCAACACTCAAATTTAATGCGCCCGTTGCTCTGTTATTGTTTCCGGTTAAAATTTAATAAATCTTATCTTGCAATATTTACCCAATCCTATTCCCTGTCTCGTGAATTAAAAGAAAACTATTAGCCTAGTTAGATAATAAATCGACATATTATGTATCAATCCAAAATGTTCTTCAGTATCAAATTACCCTTAGTATGAAGTTTGACAATACAGTATGTACAGGCATTATGGGATGTATCAGAACTTGTAATACTTCTCCATCTCGATCGAGAACTTGTAATAGTCGATGTAACATTTTGACCTCAAAATTTTCGAATCCTTTGAAATACCAACCTACGTCGAAATCCTCAATTTTCCATATCCTTAACTTTCAGACTCCTCAATTTTCAAAATCTACAACTTGCAAAATCCTCAATTTCAATCTTCAACTTTCAAAAGCCTCTGTAATCTCAACCTAACTCAAAATTTTAATTTAAAAAAAAAATCTAACTCAAGTCAAAATTTCAAATTCTTTTCCATTTTCATTTTACCAAAACCTAACCTAACTTAAACATAACTATAAAAATTTGTGTAAAGTTATGTTATGTATGTATATCTCAATTTCAGTAATTGTTCAAATTCTAGTTTGCTGCTTGTTCAGTTTGAGCTTGCGCTATCTAATTTCTCCACGTATACTAGTTTATTTATATACGTTAATACAACATTTATAAATTGGAACACGCCGTGCTGTAGACACGGTTTACCGTGTTGAAACTACCGAGCTGTAGACATACTGCCTCACCGTGCTGTAGAAATACTGTCTCACCGTGCTGTAGACATACCGTTACGGTGCTGTAGACTTTCCGCCGTTTTTCTCGAGAGGCCTACAAAGAGTGCTGAACGTGAAATGAGGCGCCTGAGAGGAAACCAGTCTGTGGCTTTCTCAACCAAAATTCATGAATAGTTCTTGGAAATTTTTGTGATTACTTATAATGATTGATTTTGTATTAGCCGATGATTAGCAGGATGGAAAACAAGTAAAAATGGGCATATGTTCAAGCTTAATGATTTTTATTGCTTTTTGGTAATTGTATCTTCATTTTTTTTGTTCAAAGTGTTCTTCATAAAATGCAATCACTTAGGATTTGCATGTATTACACATGCATGTATGTATTTTCTAATATATGTAGATATCATTGATCATGAATGCAAATGTGTCTTCTGTTTCTTTGGAAAAAATATTCATTCTGATCGGATTCTGATGTAAAATCTGAGCCGAGCTAAAGTTGTATTTGGAATTAGCAATCAATTTTTGTAGGTCGGAATGCATAATATTGATAGTTTGTAAAGATTTGTACGTACATTAGATATACTAGGTCAGTCAGGATTTTTTCGGGTCAGGGTATTCTTAAGTGAATGAGTGGATGATAATGCTGTCACCAACTATTTCTAAATTGCCAAAATTTCCAACAGTTTGATGTCATGATAATGCCCTCTGTTTCTCTGCCTGAACATATATTGGTAATAGGTATATCTCTTGATTTGGCTTTATGAACAATGTATGAAATCGGGATATTTGATCTTCATTTTTTGTCGGGTTTGGGAAACAACTAACCTCTAGCTTCCCTAGTCTTGTAAAATTAAAACAAACGGCCGACACAGACTTGCGAAGGGTTTCAAAGTATGTAATGGAAACTTTGGAGTAAAAACATTCGAACAGGTTATTTTGCTGCGAAAACTTTATTTTAGCAAATACACATTTAAACTTTTTGATACTACTTTAGAATTTAGAAGTTATATTCAATTCTCACACCTTGTCTAATTGCAATTAATTATGAAGTTTCGCAGTGGACATAATCATGAGGCTTCAGTCGCTGTTCCAGTTAGCGTTGGTTTGGTTCCTTAGAACGCGGCATGGCACTACCAAACAAAACAAACATAAAAAAACGTATAAAATATTTGGACAAAGAAAACTGGGATATAAAACAAAAGCTGGGACTTAACCGACTGGGTAACTGACCAGCAGGAGTAACGTTAAAAAAGATTGTCAGCGAGAATTTGTCAAATAAAAATATACTGTACCTTTCGACCTTGATCTTTTCTGGTACTACTTTGGTTGAAGTAGTATGCGTATGGCGTCTATCAGGTCGGTAGTTGACGTCGATGTGGTACCTGCCCGGTTGGTTAAACACATGAATGACGGACGGAGCGTAAAACTGTTGGACAGGAAAAGAACCTTGAGACTGACTGCCCATGTTTCCACTGCGCTGTGACGTCATCTTTCTTCAAAGTGGATCACTTGACAAGAACACGTAACGGGATTCTAAATCAAGAAAATGCATAAAAATATATCTTGTATAGAAAAAACAACCCGTTCAGGTACAATTTGCAATCAACCGTTTAAAGCACATCAAATTTCGCACAACCATGTAAAAATACTAAAAGCATACCTAACCACTTACCAATAAGTTCACACTGACACGACAAGGGGTTGAGATAAAAACAGCACTGAAAAGGTTTCCTGGGAAAAATGAGTCTATATGAAGGGCTGGATTCACCAATTTGCTATATCCTCTCGCTTCAAACGCAAGTTTGAAAATGATCAAGAAATGAATTATAACTCATGACTCATTTCTTTTCTTTTCTGATGCTGAATTGACAAACGGTATCCAGTATTACATACTCTGGTGAATGTGATAAGTCCATACAAGATCGAAAAAATGCATAACATTATGCATTAGATTCGAACATTGAGTTCTAAGTAAGAAATCTTATTTAGAGATGAAAAGCCAAACTGAACATAAACTGCCACTAGCGCCACTACATCAAACCTTTTATCACTTTTAATATTATGTAAATTAAAAAATATATCAATTCTAGGAAATCGGCAATAGTACAGCGGACAGAAAAAATAATTAGTCCATATTCTTCTGAATTTTTCTTCGGCAAAGTCCTCCTCTCATTATAGCGATGATGTGATATTGCGTATTATCCCCAGTTTAACATTCAGGATGACTCATACTGGTCATTCTAAGAAATGGCCATGTTTCCTTTAGTTGCATTTAAAAAGTGAATTTTAAGTACTTTATGCAGGGAATTTTGTATTATGAATATTATAGATAGCATTTTACTGCCAAAAGTCAGCATATAATCACTGGTATTTTATCTGCCGTTATACCCAAAAGAAAATGCCTTCAAGTACAAAGTAAATGCAGGGCTTAGTTTTCCATGAAACCAGATAAGATGAAAGCGTGCTACCTTTCGTTTCTAAAGCTTGCCTTCATTTTTTTCACGATTCTCTTTCATTTTCGACTAGTTCCTAACTACCTGTTCTTTGTCTCCTCCACCAATGCCATTTCTTCATCTCGCCACGTTACCAGTCTCACATTCCCCTGAAGTGAAAGTAAAGAGATTCGCAATAACACGGGGTTTTTCTCATGAGGCCAGACATGCTGAAGTGGAATAAACCACCTGAAAAGTGACAACCCTTGAGCTTATAGGTGTCTGATGCTATTTCCATGAAACGTGTTTTATTAGATACTTAATGATTGATGATTGACAAAGATAATTTGAAGTATGAAAATCAAAAGAGTACACATTATATGACTTTGACTTTTACCTTTATATTGCTGTTTTATAATTGATTTTTTTATTCAAAACTTGTTTGCCTTCTGCATAAAAGGTAATCGCTTAAAACTTACATATGTTGTTGTAGTAATATAGGTATCCATTCATCACAAAAAATGTACCTTCCGTTTCTTTAAAAAAATTGATTGATTCATTTGCAGTTGTATTTTTAGTAGTAGTAGTACTAATAGATTTTCGTAGGATCGTAGACATGCATATTTATAGTTTGTGTGGGTTAGTTCGCATACGGTAAGAGTAAAATAGTTAATTGGTTATTTATCAGGATATCGTCTAGCGTTGTCTTTAGCATAATTTACAATAATTAATGATTACAGGCGATTTTCATAGGTAAATAAAAAATGTACAGACAGTGACAGTGTAATAATAATAACCTAGTAAACTAGTGGTAGTTTATTGCATATTATATTTTTATTTGTATAAAAGATACATACGTTGACAACTAATACGTACTGATTAGTTATTTTGTATACCCCTTTTTCATTAAAATGACGATCGCCAAGTTGTATTGAAAATAGTAATAATTGTATTTTTCTTTTGTAAGTTGAATTAAAAACCTGTGAGAATGGACAGAGTTCGTCTCAAATTTTATTACTTGTTGTTTCAGCACTACTACAGTCACCAAAAATGTTGTTGCTGAGTAATTTCGTAGTCTAAGAATGTTACTAGTAGTATACTTACGGTTAGTACATTATGTTATGCTGGAATGGTTATTAAAATTTGGCTTCGGATACATCATTTGTATACAGGAGTAAAATCGTTTCAGTTTAAAAGTATTTCCGGTATTTTTCACCAACGGGTATTGCTATGTGTGTTAATTGGTTACGTATTCCTTAGCTTTTGATATTTTTTGTTACATTCTTTAGTCATGCAATATTAAATGAGTTTGAGCTTTGTGCTTTACGTGCTTAATATTTCAAGTACGCTTTGTATCCTTCTAATTACCTAATGCTTTCGTTGCAATACAAAGACAATGAATAGATACAATTGCATAAATCATTATAAATAAAAGCTCTAACTTTTTAAAAATGAATACCTGGAAACAACGTGTTTTATAAAACAAACTGGGATTGGGGTAAACTGATCTGGGAAGAATAAAATACCAGACTTTTGTATACATTTCCACTAAACTTATTTTGTTCTTCTAAACGTCAGCCGAATAGAGCTGTCTTTAAGTGTGTGAAAAAACATCAAGCGTCTGTGGTGATTATGAAGTGTACTAGACTTCAATTATTACTTCAAGTTTTACTACTTTAGTATTTATTACTCTTTGAATTCCTCTTTCGTTATAGCATCCACCAGAAGTATTGATAGCGACATTATAATTACATCTAATCTTCTGTTTGGTATGCACCTCTGCAATAAATCTACCGTTAGATAAGGCATTCTTGATCATCAGTACTTTTATGTACAGTATACCACATTTATAACACAAATATCATAATACCTACATAATATTTACTTAATAAAATATTAAAATTAAAACATCAGACTTGAAAGCAGCAAGTTTCCTTAGTAACGTAAATATTAAAAACCCTATTTCTTACGTGGGTATAAAATACGTAGAAATGAGTCGTCGTATTTCAAAAGACTACTCATCACCTCTCTCTATATCTCAGGTAGTTATGCTATATAGGTAAGTAGTATTAGGGGAACGTTTGCTCGTAACAAAAAAGGGTTTTATAAATCAACCTAAATTAACTAACTGCGTAGCAAACTTACAAATAATACAAACAGAGTGACACAGTCAAGTTTTCATGTGTAGTACACGGGACACGAGTACAACGCTAGCTCTATAAATATATTGTAATAGGTATATACACGACATAAGATATGTATTAACGTATATATATTTATTTATTCTTATTGCTAAAGTTAAGCGGACTGGATAAATAAATGAGATGCGATCGCTCACTGTTTTTTGACTTGTAGTAAAATGATTGCTCAACTTGTAAGTAAAATCCTTCAACTTTCCTTCCTCTTACTGTTACTGTCTACATCTACACACTAAAAACTACTGTTTTTTTAAATTATATGACGTTTATGCATAAATATTCGATTAGTTCGTAAAATGTTTATCTCGTATAAAATATGGAATGACAATTTCATTTTTCGTGGAAGATGCATTTTGAAACTGAAATATTTGCTAAAAATTATTGAACAGTTGCGTCGTAAAAACGAAGAGTATCATTTAAGATAAATGCTCATCATTTTCATCACCAAGTAAAGCTAAATCATTTTCTTCCTTGTTGGAGGAACTCTCACTGTTGCTGGCTCCGCAATTGTTGTCTGAATCGGAGGCTGTTGGAGATGGTTGCCTGGCAGCTCTGGGGGGTTCGGCAACAGCAGCGGTGTTTGACACTTTCTTGTCACCCCTCGAGATCGTTTTTACGTGAGTGTAGTTGGGATTTGAGCCGGTTGCCCGATTGTAGTCAAGATGGTCATACACTTCCTCCACTGGAAAAAAATTAAAACGAATTAGTATGTAAACATATATTTTTCTGGAACTAGCATATTATTTTTAATCGTGTTCACTTCGCACTTTTGGTACCTTTCACGTTATTTCCCTTCTCGTTGTCAATCACATCGTATACGTGATTAATATCTTCAATGCTTGTGTATATGTTGTTACCAACAAGGTTTGGGTTCGTTGCATCAGCCTCCATATTTTTAAGTTGTAGAGCTTTAGCAGACGGGAAGTCGTAAGAACTTGTAGTTCCTGCAATGATAAAAAAATGAAATATTAATACAGGTTTAGTTGGAATGATTGAACCGTTCCTCTTAAAATAGGTATATATTATCATTTAGGAAGCTTCACCACAACCGTATACACATGTGTTTAGGTACCTTTAGGTTTGTCATGGAACCATTCAAAATAAACTGATCACAGCAGCATAAATATAAGTATGAATACCATTACTTCACGAAATTGGGCTTGACATTATTCAGCCAACATACTTATTGAAAATTACACTTCTTGGAGCTATAGCTATAATAAACGAAAATAAACTAGTATCAAGTACCCACCTGGATTGCTGAATTCCTCATCTCGGTCTCTGTAGCCGTTCCATGCATGTTCGTTAATGTTCCGTACAATTGTTCCGTTTTCAAACGGACTCAAATTATTTTGCTCGTGAGAAGATGCATATACTGGGTTGTCAAAGTGGTGGTGATCTATTATTATTAGGTGTACAACAAACAAAGTGTTAATTACAATTCTGAGGGTATATGGGATATGGGACTCACGCTGATTACAATTTGTTATAGTTATTTTACTACCTGAACCAACTCCTCCATTCGGCTTATAGTACACGGATGGGTTGGGTTTGTCATTTTTCATCTTTCGTTTGTAGTACAAGAATCCGAGTACAGCAGCAATGAGACAGATAGCAAGAACAATTACGACAAAAACAATTTTCCCTGTATGTGACTCGTCCTCACGTGCTGTAAATTATGCAATATAGAAAGCAATTAAATTTCATGTTTTAATGCAATTCTTATAACGATGATAGGTAAACTGGTATTGGAAACCCCACTTGCACTATGTTTATGGGTTAACGTAACCAGCTATGAAGCATTATATGTTGGAATACACACCTTGTACTGGGTTGGCGTGACTATGTTCAGAAGTCCGATAACAAGTAAAACTGTCAGAGGAGTCTCCGACTGGAAAAATTTCGTTGGTTTGTTGCATTTCTAAAAAATAAAATGATTTTGCGTTTTTACCTCTATGTATTAAAAGTGGAAGTAGTTGGGTCTATATGATAGACTTCTTGTACTATTAAGCTTTTTGTGGAAATATAACACTACTACATCTATGATGCACTAGTACATCTTTAAATTGACAAACAGAAATTTAGTAATTTTTCTTACCAGCATAGGAACCTGGGAGCTTACATCCTTCCACGGGATCACAGATATAGTCGTCTGATTCACATTGGCAAATGTGAATGCAATGTTCTCCGAAGAATCCTTCGGGGCAACCTGCGACACGTACAGTTTTATTGCTCGTTAGTCACAATCCATTGAGACTCTCAATTTGAGAGTTAACAAATTATGTCCAAAGTGTATCAATAGTTAATGGTGACTTTCGTAAAACGCTTACTTTCTGCACATCTTGGCCCGATCCAGCCTTTTGGACACGTACATTCCCCGTCATGACCCCTACATGTCTCACCATTCAAGCACTGGCATGTTTGACTACAGTTGTATCCATACTTTCCAGGTGGACATGGCTTTGAGCAGTCTTCTCCAGTCCATCCCGGGAAGCAGCGACAGGTACCAGTTCGGGGATCACAATCGGAGTGTTTCTGTTTACAGTTGCACTTTTCTTTGCAATCTACACCAAAGGTACCTTCTGGGCAGGTGGAAGTACAGAACCAATCTGTATGGTTTTTGTCACAGGTGCATTGCCCAGTAACGCCATCACATATGGACTCTAAAATACCAGTTTGAAAAATAATTATGTTTATGTGAGAATCTATGTTTTTTAATGTACAAACTGTACAAACAATGCAAAATGGCTTACGGTGTCTACACGCGGGACAGCTTTGTTCACAGTTGATACCAAAGTGGCCATCTGGGCAGGATTCCTCACAGTTGCTTCCTGTTTTACCTGCAGGACACTGACATTTCCCATGCTCTTTGTCGCAAGAACCTCCGTTGCAGCTGCACTTGTTTTCACAACCGGGTCCCCAGAAGCCGTCGTCACATTCCGTATCACATTCAATTCCTTCAATTTAAAAAATGTTAATTAGTGAGAGTTCCAATTTCAGAGAGTATTAGTATGAAAGTACGCAACAACCATTAAATCGGTTAATACCTTTGAAGCCCGGTTTGCAATGGCACTTTCCATCTGCGGGGTCACATCTAATCGTATTTTCACGAACACAGGAGCAATTGTATGCACAACCAACTCCATATTCCATAGCAGGGCAGGTTTGCTCGCACTTGGATCCAGAGAAGCCAGGAAGGCACATACAATCTCCAGTGAATTTGTCGCAAACACCATTGTTTTTGCAGTCACATTTTGTGATGCATTCTAGTCCCCAATGACCGGGTGGGCAAACCTTGTCGCAGTATAAACCAGTCCATCCTTTTTGACAAATGCATCTACCGTTAGTTGGGTCACATTCTGAGGCGTGTACACATTGACAGTCGTATTCACAACGGAAACCGAATTTCCCAGGTGGACACTTTTCTTCGCACTGGCTACCAATGTAACCTGCATTAAATTATTAAAAAGTTAGTCCAAAATACTACAGATGAATAACGCTTGACTTATCTGTTCACAAAAGCATAATATTTACCTGCTGGGCAAATACATTGGCCATTTACAGGATCGCAAAATGCCTTTGAAGTAGTGCTACAGTTGCACTTGTTAACACAGTCCTGTCCCCATGTGTTTAATGCACAAGGTCGGGTGCACTGTTGACCTCTCCAGCCCGGTTTGCACAAACATTTTCCATCATGAGAATGGCATCTGTGTTAATTTTATTAAAGAAGCGTTAAAAATAATTCAAAGCAAGGTGGTTGCAAATACACATTGATAATGTATGGAGAGATATTCTTACGCCAATGTGTTGGTTCCATTGCAAGTACAAGTGCATTGGCACTGTGGTCCATACTGGTTAACTGGGCACTCTCCTAACTCGCAGTTCTCCCCAGTCCAGCCTTTCTGACAAGTACATTTTCCGTCGACGTGGTTACAAACGCCATCATTTTGACATTTGCACTTGCTTTCACAATTATGTCCATAGGTCGTAGCGGGGCACTCTAGCTGACAAAAATCTCCCATGTATCCTGGCTCACAACGACATTTTCCAGTAATGTGATGGCAAGTACCACCATTGTAGCATTCGCAATTGTTTTTGCAGTTGATTCCCCATTTTCCAACTTGACACGGGCTGGCGCATACCTCTCCCTGTTTATTTAGAAAGACAATAAATTAGTAAGTGCATTATAATATGTAATTGTTTAAGACTTATGAAAGACTGCTAAGTTTGAACAGGTCTTACCCTCCAACCAGGTGTACAATAGCATTTTCCTGTGGCTGCGTCACAGGTACCCCCATTCTGACATTGACATGTACTGGAGCACTGTGGCCCGTGCGTGCCCTGAGGACAGGTTTCCTCACATCTGAAAGTTTAAACGATTTTATATAAAGTACATTCATTTTGTAGTGTTCATCCACTGCAACCTGAACAAATGTGTTGGTAGGTACTAGACAAATGACTTACAGTGGTCCCATCCGTCCGGCTGTGCAATTACATTTTCCACTAATGTGATGGCACGTTCCACCATGCTTACATTTGCATGTCTCCATGCAATTTAATCCATAAAATTCAGGTTGGCAGGGTTGGCTGCAGTGTGCACCCGTGTAGCCAGGCTCACAAATACATTTTCCCGAGGTGACTTCACACCTTGAGCCGTGATCACATTCACACTTGTTTTGACAGTTATCGCCCCATCTCTGCGGTGGACATTCTGTAAAGGAATTACCAGGTAATTAAATCGTAATGCCTACGCAATACGCAATCATGTACATCAAGCTGAACAACAACAAGCGTGCTAACAAAGCATATACAAAGTTTTTTAACGCCTAAATGTTATATCGGAAATATAGAAACAGACATCTCTCTAGATAGCGCGAAGTTTTTTATAGTGCTCTACACATCCCATCATGCTACAAATGGGAATTTCCAGTGACTTTTCTATTCATATACTTACTAAGACTGCAGTCTTTTCCTCCGTAGTCATCTCTGCATTCGCATTTTCCTGGCGAAATGCACACTCCGTTTTGGCACTCGGGTTCACACACCGGGAAACATTTTTCGCCATCCGGGGACTCTCTGTAGCCAGCACAGCAAACGGCAATGTTTTCCGTTTTCTCAATCGTCTGAAAAAAGTCAGTTCATTCATTTGCTATAGACATGTTTTATATTAATAGATACTTTGACATTTGCTTCAAAAAAGTCGTTTCTATGCTATAGCATTACTAATAATTATATCATTACAACTGTAGAGCAAATAGCAACATGGCACATGATGACACAAGCCAAGTTCCTTGACATCACTTCACAAAACCATTTTCTTGTTTTAACTACAGTGTGTCAACGTGAGCTTCATGCAAATTCTGCATAATATATAGAGCTTACCTCATTTTTTACCACCGTACGGACTTCGGTTGTGTATTTTGTACATCGGAAGGGAACACTGAGACACCAGTCATACTTTTGTACTCTGACAGGCTGCTTCTCCGACACGGTTACAGTCTTGTTGTACCTTTTGAGAAACAAAAAATGTAAAACATGATTAATTGTTCGGCATCACTTCTAAATGTACATCTCACTTTCCCCCAACCACACTTACTTTCTTTTCTCGGTGCAAAGTTTGGGTTGACCTTTCGGCCCCGGTCCCGCACATGCTGCGAGCTGGATTACGCATAGCGTTACGACGAAGAACGCTATCACTTTCCTTGAGTGTGACATTTTTGTGTAAGTTGGGCTGACTAAAACGTAAGCGTGAATTTAATGGTTTAGATTCTCCAATTCAGCTTGCATTTCTTTCTTGGGGTTATATGGCTTTCGTTGATTGTTCAATGGAAGCTTGTATGATGATGATATGGAAGACTATGTGCACTGCTTGAGAGGCACACTTCCAACTGGGCAATGTTGCGGAGGAAACGGAAGTTTTGCACCCAAAGTAAATGGTAATGATAACAACATGGATCTAAGGAGTTGTCGTGTTAAAATCTCTTTCAAAAGGGATGGTTCAAGATGCTAGGTGCTATAGTTAATTTGGTTTATTGCAAAAATAAATTTGAGATCCTGCAAAAAAATACAAAACAATGACAATTAATTTTTAACACTACTAATGATAGCATTCATGAATAAATAGTTTAAAATTTAAACTACCGACTAGATCAAATATCATTACAGAGAAAGACGTTTTTTGTATTAACCGGAAATGACAACTATTCTAGACTTACGAGGTTTACGAGTAGGTATTTAGATCTTTGATCATATTCATAGTTTAATATCGTGCTTTGCCATAAATCAAGTCACTTTTTCAAGCATGTGTAAGCACCATTTGTTCTCTAAGTTCTACATTTCATGCAGAACTGACTGTGTCTTATTTTATTATGTTGAGTACCTAGTGCAACCTTTTTTGGCATGCATTTCATCCACGCCATATTTCAACCTACATACCAAGTTTTTTTTAAAGCTGAGACAAGTGTAGAAATTGCAGTGTCAGAAAATAATTGGATAACAAAGAATATGGAAGGCCTACTGCTGCCTACATGGTTTTGTAGCAACGACTTCTTACGAGAAAATGCAATGAGACTACAAATGCGAATTTATACTTGCAAAAAAGTCCTGTGATATTATATGCAACCGTCTCTTCAACGTAAAAAAAGACTTTCATATCCTTTGCTAAAAGCAAAATAATTATTCACTGCGTGCAGTCCATAATATTTACATTTTCCATCCACCCACCACTCCAACATGGATTCTACATCTTGGTAAATATTTACGAGAAGTCAACCACCGCATCTGCCAAATTTCTGGCGTTTTTTGGCAACTGTTCCTCAAAACAGTAGTGACGGTTGCATCCATCCTCCCATCATCAACAAGATATTAGGAAACACTACATTGTAAATATTTGCAGTAAGAACGTTCGTTGGCTTTTGCTGTTTTCAAACTGCTAAATACCTACTTCGAGTTGTAGTATTTTTGAAGATTCGTCATTAGTCATTATTACAAGGAAAGCAGGAAAAGTTTAAGACGAGCATCTCATTATTTGCAATTTGTATGCTTGTCCGGCGAAATATAAAGTTTCTATGTATCCGAAGGGTTTTTCTAGCTTTTGCATTTTTTAACCCATTTCATTTTCCAGTTAGGACTGGAATTTATTTTACGCTTATGCGTCAATTATTGACAATCAAAACCAAACTGAAAATAAACTTGGAAATTGTTATTGCATTCAATCTATTTTTGATTTTCAATAAAGCATAAAAGCTGTAGGCGTGCGGCATGCGGTCAGCAAAGTCTATGTATTTAATCTGTAAATCTGGATATAATTTTGCAGAAAAAGTTTCATGGATAATGAAATTGTTTAAATCACAAGTTGTAACAAAAGTATGCCACATAATACCAGTTGGAGGCCCTGATCACGTAAATAAAATCAATTTCTGGGAAATATTTGAACGTGCGTCATATCCTATTATTATACCGCTGTTCTGTCATTGCCGCCAACATGGTGTGGTGACCATTCGTCCCATCGCAAATGCAATGAGGCACTTCCGGACATGAAATTGGAGTCAGTTCATGCGGTTATTACATTAATATCAATATTTCATGGTAATAATCGCAGTCTTTTATTACCATATTTATCGATGTCATACCAATTTTAGACACTTATGCACACAGCCAATACCGAATACCAGTACATATCAGATTTTCCTTTTGTTGTGGTTTGCGGTTTTATACACTCTTTGGTTTTTAGCAAACGAAACGATTGCTATGGATTTCTACTCATGCACTTTTTAAATACCACGTGATGATATTGTACTAGCCTAACATTAAATTGGCCAAGATCAGCATGTAGCTGCATACGCATATTTCTCTTCAGTTCCAGAATACCTAGTATTAAAAGTCTTGAATGCTGAACTTCTGGAACACGCTTGGTTTGATGACCCCCGTCCTAATCTTGACTTCCCCATGAATCGTAATTTGTAGAACATTTTTGCAGAATTTAATGAGTTTACTCACACAGAAAAAGAACGCAGAAACAGTTTCTTGTAATTTTACACTATGAACAAGAAGTGCAGCATGTGCCAACACTCCGATCTCGTGTTGCCCCTGTTGAAACCTACTATCCACAGGTCTTGTACTACATGCTTCAAGATTTGTCACACAATTTCACGAGTTCTACGATCACGTAATATTTTTTGCTGATGCTAAGATTTTTTGTAGCTTTCTGGGAGCAATTATACAAATTTTAAAACAAATGATCTTTGCATGCAACTTTAAAAGACTACATGATATACCACAAAATGTGCTAATTATAGGCAATGAGTCACAAACTCAGTTGTTTCCGCGGCTTATGATGAGCATGGAACAATATGGAATCATTGAATCATCATAAAGTCAGAGCATAGCAATACATTAGCTGTATTTAACTCGCAAACTTACTAATGCATACTTTACATTAACAAGATTCGTATAGAGAAGCAGTTGATTATTTTGATATTACTGGGATGGATGTTGAATCAATAAAAGCATTGAGCTGACCTGACTGAACAAATAACGAGAAAGATGAAAGCAAGTTTGCCTTCAATGTTCAACATCATGACTTAAAATTTAGTATTTTTCCTTTCCAGTTTGTTGCAACTATACAACTTATTATATGCTTATTTATGTTTATTTTATTGCGATGTTAATTCCACTGAATTCCCTTTTGGTACACGATTTTCTACTACTAACGCATAGACAAAAATGGTTTCGGCTTCTGTTCGAGTGCGACTGGTTGTTCAAGATAAGACTCAGTAGGCAAGCAGTTATTCCATCATTGCATATTGATAAACATTATCTCTTTAGCCAGACAGCTACCACAATAATTAGACCCAGTGTGCACAATAAACAGCAGGCCACAGGCGGTAATCGTCTCGGGGAAACTATCGTTTGGCTCTTACATAAAAGCTGAAGCATGCACATGCCGGATATTTTTGTGCATTTTAATGACAGCAAAATGTACAACAGAGTGTTGGAAACATAATTCAATTAACGGTTGCCACATGCTATACAAATTACTTTCTACGTATGCACATATTGAGATTACCGGGATGATAATATATTGTATTCTGATTAAACAGTATTGTACTATTTTCCTGCTTTCGAGTCCATTAAAATTTATATTTTTGCGGTGTTCTATCAAACTGCAAGTAGCAAGCGTGAATTTCCTGTGTGCACCAAAAAAGGCATGCTGTTGAGCGAGAGAACAGAAGTGAGACTGGTCAGTTATCAAAGCTAAAAACGCTTTGGACAAAGAAAGAAAAAGTGCAATTAGCAAATGAGGTTAATACGATGCGCCATTTTGCTAAAAAAACAACAAAATTTGCCCACGACAGACAGAAATGATAATGAACTTGAGCTTCTAAGATGAAGGAGGTTGTAAAAGCTGCAGAGAAAAAAAAAGAAAATGCCATTAAAAAGTTGGTTTGACTGCGTATCTAACTTTATTTCTTTGATGGTAGGTAAGTCGAGTACAAGTTGTGTGGGAATTTAGGCATTTTTGTGCACTTGGCGTGGGTAAAATCATGAACTTCGGATAAAGACGGAACTGAGCAAGTACACGCAATAATAAGTTCACTCGTATTTTTTTGTTTTGATATGTTGTGAAGTATACCTGAGTCGGCCTTGCTATTCGCCTGTTCTTAGCATATTCTAGTTCATTGATTTCAGCGGATGATATTATTAGAGTCATGTCAGTAAAAATGCAATGACTGTTTATATATAAATAAAATTCAAGGGTATTCATAGCAGCATTGTAAATAAGACCATTGTCAGTTCAAGATGTTCTTGTTTAAATGTCACCTTGTACTTTGGCTGCTTTCAAGAAGACACTACTAAATTCACGGATAGTCAAAATAAATTTGCAAGTACCTATTTACTAAAATGGTAGGTACAGAGTAGTTAAGAAAATGTTTAAAGGTTAAGTTTGTACCATGACCCATGATTACTAATTATTTAGTCAGCCTATAAATTGATTAATCATAAAAACGAATCCAAACGTAGTGTGGTGACGTACTTGCTCCGTTCAGTACAGTTTTCGCGTTAAACGACAAAACTCTGGGTTTAACAAAGTTGTCAACTATTATAACAATTTATACCATAAAATTGAAGCTAAGCGTATACCGTGATGCGCGGTATCACTTCTCTGCACATAAGTCAAATGACGCATTTTTCTTTCGCGGACAGAGACAGAGTGTTGGCGAATCAAAAACTGCATACAGTCATCATCGAAGTAAACCACAACCTATATAACAAGCCGTAATTAACTCATTGTCATTCATTGTCAGACTACTCAGTAACTTTAAATGGTACTTAGGCGTTTGAAAATTACGGTTATTATTGGTGCAGAGCAAAATGTTTTCAGGTGTGATTTCGAAAATTGTCATTTTCAAGTTAACGTTTGAACTACTTCAAGTTATGTCTCGCTGCGTACAAGTAGTGAAACATTTATTTCCGCCATTTTGAATCATGATGACATGTAAAGAATCACTCTACTGTTTCGTTGTCCGTCATACCAAACCTGGCACAGATCTACGATACAGAATATTATGATGATGTTCATGTTTTTCTGTCAGAAAAGCAAAACAATCGATAGGTTTCGTTTAATCAAATTGGAAACTGTGTGGAGACAGGATGCGATAATGTGGTCGTACACGAAGAGACCGAGTCTGTTTGAAAGATGAAACAAATTTAGTTGTTCGTCTTTTCTTATTATTGAGCCTGACTAAAGTACAGAATGACTGTAAAGGAATCTAAATTAACTCTTAAAAATAACTTGAAACACGATATAGCATGCATGAACATCGTGCTTGATTGCGCATCTCTGTCGTCACCGTTGTCGCGTATCATATTATCGTCATGAATGCAAAATGCATGTCTCAGCATCACAGCAGCATATAGAGATGCACATTATCATTAGTGGAAAATATACCAAAGGCTAATGGAATGTTTGAGCGTTCACTATTTCCATCAGAGTTTCGAATCTCCATGAGATTTGGGCTTGTAAATGTAGCAACGCTGAGCTAGACAAATTCTGAAATAAAATGGTAAAACAAACATGAGACTGTTTAGCAACTCTGTTCATGGGCTTATTTAATCGTCAGTGAATATAAAAACTGCGGAATTGAGAATAAGTTTCTTAAATTCGTGTACCAATGCCGCATCTTCTTCTCGTCTTCTTTTTTTGTCGTTTAAATGCATGCATGTTAGCAGACTAAACATTAAATTGCTATCAATTAGGATTAGGAAGGAGCATGTTTGTTTAATAGTTATGTTATGAGGATCCCGCGTCTTAAGATCTTTTGATAGTTAAAATTAAACCCGTCTTATTTACTACTTTGTATTTTTGCCTACATTGACAGCTGCATTGCACCTTGTCTTTATATCAACAAAGTGCCCTGAAATCGAAATGGTGTTCCAAGTCGTATTTTTTTGCAAAAACACAACAACAAACGGAGGCAGATGCAGATGTGCCGTTGTCGTACTTCGAATCATTTTTCAGCAGAGTGTTTATGTAGTTTTTATGAGAGACAAATGGTAACTTCTTTGTTTAGAATACGGTTTTCTAGGGATCTGTTACATGTCTTTTATTAGTCATAAAAGCAAAGAAAGGTACACCAAAAGCTGGTAGCAACAGATTTGTCAAACAGCAAACCAAAGGCTTTACTAAGCTTAGATACTCATGTAACATTTATTTCCCTATTGCCTTGAACATTATTATGTAGGTATAACCGAGAAATATGGCGGATGTCATATTCTGGTCATTTTGTACAAGCTTTTAATTTTTGTAACGCCAATTCAAGTCCAAATCACATTCACCGACCACCATTCGCATATTATGCACAATAAATATTATGTAAGCATTATGCATGATATAAAACGTCGTGTCTATTCCCTGGTTCATATTATATATCATAATTTTTATTCTTACGCTTAAACTATCATTAAAATACCTGAAATTCCAACAAAGTGTTTAGTGCGTCTTAAAAAATAACTTCCAAGATTAAATTGATTGTTTCACATAACATGAAACAACTTAGGGTAATAAGACATTCAAACATAAATTCTTTAAACTTGCAAGTCAACTAAACAAAGTACTTTATTCTAAAGTTATGCACATTCCATTTTTTATTATTTGATTAGAACATAAAATTTAGCCCATACTACTACAAGTTGAAAAAGTAAAAGAGTGCTTTTATGTCCCAAATACGTTGTCCTCTACTTTTAACTGCTTTTATTTTTGCTTTTTTGGACAAATAAATACTTGTTAGCAAAATAATGATAGATTGAGCCCGAGGAAGCTGTTGAAAAGTCTTTAACCTTGCTTGCTTGGCAATATCTGCTCTAAGCACATCATATCGTACTTCCATTGTGTGTACTTCCATTTTATCATAAAACTGTTTTAGTATTTCGGCCCACGCCTATATTTTCACAAAACCGTGTACTAGATAAATGCTTCCTGTATTTGCTCACTTTAGTTTTGTTCTGGTCTTGCATACAAGACCAGAACTACAAAACTTTCTCCAAAATGAGAAAAGAAATGTTACCAGTAAAATTCTCATGTCATCTTTCTTTTTGTTTTGTTTCCAGATTTTTTCTGTTCTGTTTTGTAAGTTGCATTTTGCTTTTTTTAAACCATGTTTGTTCAAAAGACAGCATACATATATTTGGGCAACCCATTTTTCAGTTATATTATTTATTATCAACTATGTACTTGCGGTTCCGTTATGTTATGTTCTATGCAAATATTGCAAATAATATTTCCAAGCATATCAGAGGAAACGCTGTGATGCTTTGAGCTTTGTGCTATCACATCACCTCATCCAAAAAATATTTATATTGGTTTTGGAGTAGATAATCCTATATTATGACTCATTGTATCGGTCTTTTAATACAAACACGGGCAGAGATAAGATGTTGTCACCAGAGCAGATAAATGAAAAAAACGTTTATGACTTGCTATTAACTTTTACATAAAACGCCATGTTTGTTTTCCAAATTTACTTATGCTGACAATAATGCAAATTATTAACTTACCCAACTTTTTGATTCCAAAAAATCCGTAAATATGCTTAAATCTTTAAATGCGAAACTGGTAAACACTTGCACATTTGGCAACAACACCCTTTATAATTTGTCACAGCCACGATATGTTAGAAAGGCAATAATCACAACTTTTTCATGAATATAAAACGTATGGATATCTGGTTTTCAATTAGGCACACGATTTCTTTATTAAATTCTCTCGATTATTAATTTAAAGTGTTTTTCAAATGTCGATTACTTTTATTGCAAATCTGACAAGCAGATTTTAACTCATGTCTATTGTTATTTTTTATCTTATAACCACCTGCTAAGTTGTATATCGCTTGTAAAGGATCTTTAGAATTCCACATTTAAGCTTGCTTTGTTTTCCACTATACCGTCCACATTTTAATTATATTTATTCCAATCTTTCCCAATGCGCACAATAAAGATGCTCCAGCTTTCCTTTTATTACTTCTTCCACAAGCAGTTCATGAGAATAATCACTGTTCCATCGTATGATGACGCTGCAGCTCATGGAAAACATTTTTCTCATGGCTTACAATTAACAGGAGCTGAATGACATTCGAAAATTGTTTCATTCTGCTAAGCACTATTTTCAAAACTCTTTTTTTTTCGTTTACGCTAATGACTGAAAGTCTTCTTCTATTGCGAAAAATTCGCTTGAAAAAGGCAGACACTTACACATACACAAGAATTTAACAATAAAAAGATAATGTGGCATACAATGATCCTTTCTGTCTGATGTTATAAAACTGCTATATGTTTTCTTATACGCAGTCAAATATCGTAATTATGATTATGGATATTTTTTCTTTCTTCCTTAAAAATTTGCACTATCAGCATGAGAGCCAGTGTTCAACCCGTATACACTAATGGTTGTAGTGCCTGTGAACGTCTTGTGTGTGTTGCGATAAAAATGTTATTGCTGTATGAATGATGAATGATGATTTCTTGTTAGAAGAATCATCATTCCACCTCCTTAGACAATTCACTACTGCTAACCATTCCACGACCTGCACGCTGCAGCTTGTGCTGACATTAAAAAATCCCGTCACGAACAGGAATTGTGGATTATTCCTATGTTTCTCTGTGTCTCTCCACTGAAAAATGTCTTAGTCAGTAATGCGCATTCATTACACTTTGCTCAGGTTTGCAGTGGTGAGCACGCTATGAGCATTTACATAAATATCCATGCATATCAAAATATTGTTGTGAGTTTAACACAACGAGTAGCAGCGCACTGGGTTCATAGGGATGATGCTGGGGTGATGATCATCAATCCACTTTTACTTGTGTTCTTACAAGTTGCGATAATGAACCATGATTTGTTTTTTAAAGAAAAGTTTGTGTTGTTGGAATACTGTCTATGAACAACAATAATATATTCTTTATAATAGCTGGCAATGTTGCATTCACATTTTATATTGCACCTTGTTTCTTGAGCTCTCCACTTATAATTATTGGAACTTCATTGTAGGAAAAAACGTTTTACGTTTCTCTGTGCTAAAAACGAGTGGGATTGTAAAAAAATCCTGCTTGTATTGTTGTTGTGATATTGGCAAATTGATAAACGCGTGCAAATAATGTTCTTTGATTCTGCATTCATGTACATGAAAGTTGCTCTTTTACGTAAGCATGATGCTGTGGTTTTTCGCAACTATTTTGCACTGTAGGAGGATACTAATAATATTTTTCACAAAATATTTAGTATGTTATTATTATAAGCACACGATATGCACTGCAATAACTTGATGTGGCTGTGAATAGATAAACATGCCAAAGCGTACTACTGATGAAAAATAGAAATTGTGGCGAGTACCTCACAGAATTACAATGATCAACAATAGAGCTTAATGCACCAAATGTTTCTATGTGGTATCAAGTCATTTTTGTCTTGTCTGTGTTGTTCTGCTTACATGTTTGATATGAGCAACCTTCTTTTTTAAATAGGAAAACAGCAACTCAAAACTTCTTTGAAAGATTACTGACAGAATACATTAATACGATGGTACTCAAGCATAATATGTACGTTTGCAGCAGTGCAAGTAAAAAGTTTTCAAGTTAATATTTAACAATGTACAAAGGCCAGAGTCCGTGGGACTTAACGCGTTGGGTTTTTACTATTCAAATGAGGGTATGCAGCAGCATGCAAGTAACCAAGAAGCAGGATAAAAAAAAAGTTTTGGATGTCCTACAACAACTGACTGCCTGGCTGTTGTAATATGATGTGCTACACAATATAATAATATGAGAGAGTGGGCTTGATCGTATTAAGATAGTGTTTTGCCTGGCTCTTACGAAAGCTTACTGTGTGAAGTTACTTTGTTGGGATACTTTTGTGTGTGTATTATATGATCTGGGATACTTACTATAATGATGATACTAATAAAAATGTGTAAGGAACGACGGGTATGAAACAACGAGGCTAGCTCAAATTGAGGCTGAATACTACTGCAACAAACTTCAGAAAAAAATCTGTGTTCTTAAACTTGTCTGCCTTACTCTCTGGCAAAATAACCTTTTGTTGAGATTGGGACAAAGTATATAATGTGGCGTGCATTGTTAATGCTTTTCCATCGGCATCGTTCTCATGTGAATGCGTCATTCTTGGTAGCAGCATTTGCAACATGGTTATTTAAGATGATGAATATTATATGAATATCCTAAAAGTACACAGAAAATCCTTTCTGCATTATTGTAATTTCTACAACAATATCTGTGATTGATATACAAGATGTGGATGGTACTGGTGTAGATGAGTCTGCTACTAGCAAGAACGAAACAAATGCAGGTATTTAAATGTGATTTTTCATCAAAGTAGGTAGGTAAGATGGAAACGAGGGAAGGAACGCAGCATTGAACACCCTAATAATTTTTAAAGATTTTATTTCACAGTTTACTTAGCTAACTTACCATGGCCATAAGGAATATGACGTGGAAATGAATGCTTTAGACACTTACGACGTTTAGTGAGACAGTGTCAGCATAGCAACGCTTGTTTGCCAAGGAATTATCTTTTTTGTCACTTTAGTAAATGCCTAAAATGCTCATCGTGCTAACAACGAGTATCAAGTAACAAAACGAAGACTGAAAGGGTTTAAACTTTAAATCTATCAACAATACAGCCAGCAATGAAAAGAAGATAGGGTGGATGATAAATAGGAAGGCTTGGTGTAGCCACCACTGAGAATGAAGCTAATTTCTGGTTATTAGAGATGGAGATGGTCTCTCTAGCTAGTTAATCCATTAGTATGATGCGTTTGTAAAGGAAAGTACTTTTCTTTCGTTGCTTTCGTGTTGGTACGGGAGGAGGATATTATTATGCACAATCACAAACGCAACTTCAGGAAGATTGTCATCACGCAGTGCGATGATGAAGATTACACACACGGAAAGGGTTCAAAGGGGAACGAAAATCGTAAAATTCTACGTATACTTTAAACAGTTTACTTTGCAGCAGATTCAAGTATCAGGCACATTATGGAACGAATGCGCGTTTTAAACTAGGAAAACAATAATAATTACTTTTTCTGCATCATGCTTTGTGATGATAAGTTTCATGCTCCTAGAGACCAGAGAAGCTCACGGTGACGGGTCAGCAATATATAAGACATTGAACGAGTTTACTGTTTTGTGACGACATTTTTCACTTCCTGATTAAAATTCAAATGAACTATTTACTTAAAGGAAAGTCTCCTGATGCTCAACAGAATACCGTAAAGCGCATATGGCAATTTATATTCTCAAATATGTTTCTATGGATGGTTCTTTCAACAGCGATTAGGAAATGGGGCGATGTGGGAATGTGTTTCAATAACCATATTTTTCTACTACTCGACAAATTGTAAAGTCATAAAACCGTGAATTAATCATTTGTTCCCACGTCATCATCTTAAACACTGAAATCATAGTTATTTTGTCGTCACCGGTAAGTCATAAGTTGGTATTTAATAATGCCCAAATACTATACAGTATTCCAAATGAACCTACACTATGTTCATTTTTATTTGTGCTAGATAATCACCGACGTGTGCGTACTTGTGAGTAAAACCACATACATATTTTATACAAAAATGATTTTTAAGTAACATCATATTTGTGTGACATAATGAAGAATAGAAACCATTATTGACCATGGCAGTGCGGTAGTAGAAGTGCACAAGAGAAATTCTTCATCTTTGATCAAGGCATTTCTGTAAGCTTTCCACAGCAACACCATTGCGATAAAACTGGATGAATTGAACTTGCTAGCTTTAGTACACAGGAAACAAAGCAAGTTCAAAGTACAATGTTGGTGCGTATTACTTGTATCATTATGGCAGTTATCGAAATGCTAACAACGAAATACCGAAATAAAAATTGTTTTATTATTTGTAAATTTGCTTTGCTACGCACATCACACCACACTAAATTAGCACGCACAATGCTAACTTGTATGAAGTATTTTGGGATGACAAAATGAGACTGCTATGTGAGTCTATGTCATCGGCTTGACTAGCATTCAATTGCATAGACTTTTTGTGATTATGAATGTTGACTGTTGACGGTTTAAACAAACAGTTATATGAAAAAATATGAAATGTCATTGTCATAGATAAACCACTGATTTGGCTGTGTGTGGTATGCAGTTGGAAGCTGGGTTTAAAAACTCTAATACACGTTTTACATTTTGTATATTATGAGTTATTAACCTGTCAAGGGTGCAACGCGGAATTCGATGTCGCGTTGTTTCTGGTACTTGACTCTGTACAATAAAATAAAATCGCGCTGAGTAATGATGATTTAATCCAAAATGAAGCTGTAGAGGGTAGCACGACTGGGTCATCTACTTAGGATTAAGCTGCTCAAATCAGCGTTGCGGGGGTGTTGTGCAATGATCGTGTTTTATTACGAAGGGTTAAACATGGTAAATAAAGTAAAGAAAAGCAATGGACAATGTTTGAAAAACGATTTGATGAGCTAGTTCATTCATCCGTTAAAAGAACGGCATTTATTGATGTAAATGAATAGGTGATGAAATATAAAACAAAACCCATACTTTTTTATTATCAAGTTATCTTTGCATCCAGATTCACTTATAGAAACGAATGCAAAATCAGACATACGAGTTTAAGCTTTAATGCATCTTATTTGTAGCAACAAGTAGCAACTCCCTGAAATTCATAAGCTTGCCTTGTCACTGAGCACTTCCTAACATCTCATTTTTACAATTCTAAGTTTAGCATTTCTTTCAATTAATAAACAAGTGACGATATATAATGTACATTAAAATCTTAAGATCCACGAATCCTGACTTGGTGAGCAATGCTTTACTTAAGTTCGTTTGTCGTTTGTTCATGAAACGCAAGTTGGATTCGTAGAAGAAATTATGTTGTTGTCAAAAAATAAAGTTTTATGACTTGACGCAAGCAGTGTGAATACCTTCTTAAACCTTTAAATTTTGATTACATACTTGACAAATTATAGATTATGTTTATTTGTTTTCTCATCCTGTTTTGTCAATTTTTATTAGATTGTTGATAATATTGATGTCTCCGTGGCTTAATACCCATGTCTGGAAGTGATAACTATATTACCAATTATGTTCGTGGCCGGGGTGATGTGTGAAGTAACCTTTTCGATGTGCTTTTCCTAGAAAAAGATTAGACATGATACTCGAGCAACACAGCAGCAAAGCAATTGAAAAAAGAATATTTCGTGTTATCGACACGCGTTATTGTTATTTTTTGATGACATGTATAGTCGTTGCCTTTACATTTTTATAATTTTCGTACAGTCTGACAATGACTTATAAATAACTTATAGGATGACTGGTATTTAGTGGTTGCATACTTTCTAATCTGATAAAACGATTGTAATTAGCAAATACCCATCAAAATCTTGAACCGTAAAATGACAAATGACTAATCTAGCTGTTTTTCTAGATTCGGCGCAATACAATCCTTTATACGCATAGTATTCATTTTTATAAAAGTTAAATCAGACTGGTACTAATTCTATCACATATCACACGATTTTGTCATTTTGTTGAATATCGTCATTGTGTTTATCTTTTCTTTTATTTAATGATTAAAGACAAAAAACAACGATTACAAGCTCTATTTTGAATTAACACGCATATTATTACGCACATATATTGCAAATCTTTTTTTCCGCATCAATTGTATAAGCAGAAGCTAAAAGACGAGTAAACTGAAAAAAAGAAAAAGAAAAAAAACGTGCTTACGTTGGCGTTGTAAAACTGTACATTAAATAGCTAATATAAACTTTATAACATTCTTCGATAGAAGGCAAACAGGAGTGCATGAATCAACAGACTTCTCAATGAGTCATTCTTCTGTGGCACGGTGGCATGGCACTTGGCAGAAACTAGCTCATTTTAGATGCTGCCTCTGCTCTGTCTGTGGTGGTGAGGATACGGATGAATTGAAAAGTTGAATGACGAATACAAAAATGAGATTTGTATTTACTAACCAAACACGTAATTGGCATTAGTAGAGCAGTTTATACTCTTGTTGTACTGGCTGCATTTTGAAGAGTGCAGGCAAATAGCTGATATTTATCTCAATTAAAGAATCCTCAACGATTTAATTTATGCTGCACGTCATTGCACCGGACCGCAAGTATCGTTACGATTTATACGAGGAAATGTCAAGACTATCTTTAATTTCGTCATAAAATATCTGATAAAGTCACGATTTGAGGTATTCAATGAACGTCTTAAATCAGCGTGAACTTTTTGGCAGATTTAAAAAAATAAATGTATAGGCTTATGGTATTATAGAAATGAAAAAAGATCACGCGAATTTTACCATTGCCAGATTTAATACATTTGGCATTATAATATTTCATAGCAAGTCATTAAGCAGGTTTGAAATTCTGACTAGTGTTTTTAGAGCTAGTCATTGATCTGACTGATGTCTGATCATCGGCAAACTGTGATGTATGAAAGAATTGCATGAAAAAGTAGTGCACGCACCCGGCACCCACTCACATTACTACTGTTCATAATATCTTGCTGCTTCCTCCCACACAAGCACAATCCTGCTGAATTCAATGAAAACTCAAGGTAGTTTGTTCTCGATGTATTGAATGTTTTCACAGGTAGGCAACCGTTTCTTACTCATTTTTTGCCACCGGTCCTTGGCAAATCTTAACAAAAATGCTTTTTAAATGCAAATCAAAAAATGTTTTGTTACTACTTTGGTACTACTGCAACTTAAGGAAATCGTCGCCCACGTTGTCTCCTCAGAGAATGAAGGTTTTAGTTGCATAAAGTTGTAACGATGGAGATTGAATGTTACATAATATTTAATGCTTTTCTACTTGATGCAGTATAGTAATAAGTTATACGATAAAGTAAGAGGTGGTATTCAATGACACGCAAGGAATCATTCTCAAGCTAAATTTAAAATTACAGGTTGAAATATCAATGCTTATAAAAATTGGTTTACAGGTGCCGTGACTCAAACTTGACAAAAAACTGTAGGCATAAACGAAAAATACTTAGTAAGATATCATTATTTTCCAGTTTTCTAATGAAAGGGAGCTGCATTTTAAAGATTTTGTTCAAATTGTAGGCTTTTTGCATTGAACGTACTAAGAGAAATTACATTAAAAATTACTTTGATCTTGTAAGTTGATTGGAATCGCATAAGATTTGAACCATTCCAAGACTTTGAGCGATACGGAGTACAACTACGTGATATTTTAATCCTTAGTTGGTATTCGTTAGTTTTTTTCGGCATGTTGTACGATTATGCAACTATAAACTACCTGAAAATATCTGTGTTTGTACTGTGTACCAACTACTACTGCGTATAATGCTAGCTATACAACTAATCCATCCAACTATTCCTTTTTTATCCTCCATCAACCTGTTGATGATGTTGTTGACTTGGCATCACGAACACAAGATATATTTCTTTCTTTTGTGTTTGGTCAGATTAGGAATGCTTTGTGTTGCGTAGGCTTCTTCTTACTTTTTATTTTGAGGGTTGTAAAATTGTGTTGTTGCCTATTTTGTGGGGTTATTATCACTCCTGAGCGAGCTCCAGTAAAAAATCTAATGATCCATTGCTCATTGCTTCAACGTTGAAGAAAACGAAGTTTCATTTTATTTTACATGAAAATTCAACCGATTAAACCAAAAGGTTGGTGCATAGGTGGAAATAATAAAACATATTATCTCTCACCTGCATGGATATTTTTTTAAAAAAGTTCTTAGGCATTTATTGCATGACAATGATGCAGAGAGAGTGGAATCACCGAGTAATATGCATACTTTTACTATCTGTTATGTGTGATTGCGTTTATGGGATGTGGGACGGAACAGCATAAAATCATTCAACTGCAAAAGATGCTGTGAGGGTACTAGAGATGAGGGTTCTCTTCCGTAACATTTCAACCTAGGTATTCAAGGTACATGTTTTGTACCTTACGGATTGAATCGGGGAACAGGTAGAAGATGATCTGGGTTTTGGAGAATCATGGCATTGACAATGAATATTTTACTTGTATTGTTGTGTGAAGGTAAAAGATGTGGGTTGGATGTATGCTCCAGCTTCTCCTTGACCTTAAGTTAGTCCGAGTGAAGAGAAAGCAGGGCGAGGTGTTTTTAGAAGACAGAAACAAATCGACAATGAAACCCCTAACAGTTCAAAAGCTGTTCGTAGATGTTCATAATATTATGCTAGCAACAGGCCTGGTGCCCTTTTTTGTCCAAAATCCGTGGGTAATTCCATGTTTGAGTGCGGAACAAGTGAAGTAAACAATTTTACTGGGACTATCTTGATTTCATGGAATTTTCATGTTTTCTATTTAATTAAATACCCCTTGTCGGAAAACAACAACAACATCAATCAACCTGACTACTCTTTGAGTTAATTAATTTCGATGTTCTTTTGATTTGAGTTTTGCTTTATTACTATTTTACAATGTAGTAGTAATTACAGTTAAACTGTAACCATTGTTTGATTGTGTTGCCTTAATTGACGAAACAAATTCGAAACAAAATGTGCTTATTAAACTCAAAAGACTACAACAAAGCACTTTAGAAAATAACACGAGTAAAGCAACCACGCACGTGTGCGTATGAAAATCAAAGTTGCTTTTTCTAATTTCGGGCTCACGTCTTTGCAAGCACGAACTGACTCAAAAACAGTTAATTAGACTGACACACTTCAGTAATTAATAAAAAATTATAACTTAACATGTAGAATATGATTTATAGCTGCACAGAATACAAATGTGTAAAAAAGTATTACATATTTTTTACAAACATCAACACTCTTTCCAAGTTTATTGATTGCAACGGAAGAAAATTAAAGTGAGCATAATGAAAACCCAGCATATCAATCAATCTGCATGTCAAGTGTGCTAAAAAGAGGCGTCTGGTAGTTTGTACCATTATCATACTTTCATGCAACTTGAAAACTTAATTTTTGCATATAATTTATTAAATTATTAGCACTACGGATACGGATATTGTTATTGCTTTATTATACGTTTCGCCATTTCATCTTGTGCAGTATTTTCTAAAAAAAACCCCATCCAAGGCCATTAATATTTTCTGAATATGCTAGATGTTACGCCAACCACGCCATAACAGCAAGATAAACATGCTTCCACTTCCAACATTCAAAATAGCATTAAACAAATTCCCATCACATATTACACACCACTCCTCCTCTTAGCAGCCAAACTCCATTAAAACTGCTTACATCAATATTAAATATTACAATACCTACCTGCACATTTTTAGCAGTTGCAAGTAGGCAGCTTTCAAACTTTGAAAGCCAACATTTTCATGTCATGCCAACTTCTAACATGCAATAATAATGACAACCACGCTTTAAACTAATAAAATGCATTGTTGAATATTTATACAAAATCCAAACATACATTATTAACTTAAAGCAGCAGCAGAAGTAGTAGCCAGCAATGTTCATATTGTCGTCATAAACTAAATACAGTTCATACTTTTAGCTTTACTCTTATTATTATTATTATGATAAACGCCCTGTCATCCCTATTTTCCGGCTAGATATACTCAAAATGTGCTAAAAACTGCTGTTGTAATGCCTGCGTACAACAGTAGTGGCAGTAATAACTATTGTTACACACATCACTAATGTAATCATCACACAAGAATAATACACTACAAGCAGCATTGTTGTTTTTCAGCAATATTTGCATAGATGAGCTGTAAAGGTATGTCAGTACAGAAAACTGCAACAATAAATGCTGCTGCAGACAACAATGCTATTCTTGTAAAAAAAAGGATAGTACAGCCAAGTACGATGAACAGAGGCAACAATGCAAAAGGTGTGTATGCAACTTACATTTACAATGTAAATTTTACATCGCCTACAGATTCCGTCGTACCTTTACAACTACCTATCTACCTGTGTTCTGTGTAGACCACGCAAAGCTTTATGGCAAAAACGGATAACCCTTTTGAACACGCAAGCCTGCCAAACAGCCAAACCAACAGCAGCTCAGCACAATAATGCGAGGGATGCAATATGCAATCAGCCGTGGAGTTTTTTTTATTTTCTTCATAGCCTTGCATTTTGCTTGCAAAAGCAAGTAGCAGAGCAATAATAATAACCATACACACATTAATGATATTTTTAGTGTAACAATTCATTTGTTAATGCAGATCTTGTTGTGTTTGGTGAAATTTTGTGAAACGGATAATCTTTTTGGTGATGAAACAGCAAGTTTTCTTGCAAACTCATTTAAGGGAATGGCTAGATTGATTACTATGTCGTAGCGCGCTGTGATAGCCCCCACAAAACAAAAAGACAACCTTGTATAAATTTTTTTTATTATTTCTCTATTTTTATGAGTATTTGCTCTTTGGAGAAAGCATGGAGAAGGGGAGACTGCTGGAAGGTTGCTAAAGACTCTGGCACGACAATGGGAAAGATAGGCGCAAGTCCAGTGGAAAGTTAGCAGGCAGAGGATACAATTTTTGCTCAATTAAAGTAGTACTTTTGGAAAGGAAATCTGTTAAATTTTATATTTTCTTGGGCTTTTTTCCTTTTAAAATACTACTGCCTTACTATATGAATGTACTCAAATTGAAAGCAAGTTGATGGGGCCATTTAGAGAGAGGATTTAGGTTTTATTGCATTTTTATTGTTGGGTTATTGTATAAGCTATAAAGCAGGGAAACTGGGTTACGGGTGAGAGAATGTGAAAGTATGTTGAAACGAGTGTTTCCTGAGCGACAACAGAAAAGTGCGAGCCGAAGTAATAGTCAGAGGTCGCCCACGGGTCCGGTTTCCTCTTCTGGAGGTGCGGATGGAAATTTGCTGAGCAGTGGTTCCAGTCCCACGAGTTTGCATAGAAGTCCGGAGCGTAATAACGGGGATTCGGGTAGTGGGGGAAACGGTGCTGGTGCTACTACTGTAAACGCTGCTGTGTCACCCTCGTCGACCAATTCATCGCCTTTGAGGAGCTCTTATGCGTTTACAGCTACAAGACTGTCGTCGTCGTCCTCTAGTTCTCCGGTGAAAAGTGAGGCCCAGGGGATTGGCTCCAGTGATTGTGTCATTGGAGCGGGGAACAATTTGGGAAAGTCGAAGAATATCTCCAGAAGTTGTTCTTCCACAGAATTCCAATCGCTTAAATTAGGTAACAGAATTAAGCTACAAACTTAATTTTTCTTGTCATTTTGTATGCAGTCCTTTGAATAGTAATTTGGTTGACCTTGCAGAATCGATGTCCACTGTGGAGGACTTTAAGTCAGTTTCTAAAACGATCTCATCTGCCCTGGACAGAGAAATTCTCGCAAAACAGTTAGCCTCTGTAAGTTAAAAAAGCTTGCAGATATTATGCTGCTGTTGGATATTTGAACCGTTTTCAGATAAAAGTATTATGTGCCATTTTACTACTAAATTTTCAGGGGCCATCTGCAGCAGGAAATGATGTACAGGAATCCACGTCCTTATCCACACCTTCCGATGAGGATACGGATAACGACCCGACTGAATCTCTTTTCAAGCAACAAGCCAAATTCTTTTGTCAAATGAAGGATTATTTGCTATCCCAACAGTCATCTTTAAGGCAGCATTTAGAAGTACTCAATGCCACAGTTGCACTTAGAAAAAAGAGAATGACGTCTCGACGTCAGCGGTTTAATAATTCGGGTCATAGTGTTCACGTGGCTGCCAAACCCAAGCCAGAAGTGACTTCAGAGATCCGAGGAAATAATCATGATTTGGATCTAATGAACGAGTTTCACAGTTGTTCTTCCACGGAGAAAAGTGGTAAGAAAGCAATAATAATAACCAGATTTCTTTGTCAGATTTATTCAAGTTTCAGTGATATTATAATTACATTCGGGAAAATTGATTGGTTTATCTGCAGATGATGATATTCAAGTTTGTCCTTTATGTGGAGTTGAGATAGAAGACTCAGAAAATCCAGCGGCACTAGAGGAGCACGTAGCAAGCCATTGGTGTTCACCGGACGATCCAATTTAGGTTTTCGGACTGTGTCCTCCGTTTAGTCTCAACGTTGATCTTTGGACTGTTACTATGAATATTTTCGATTTGCTGTGATAATTATTGTGTAACTGCACTCTCTGACGCTGGAGTACTATCTATTCATTCCCTCCATTTATTTGCAATAGTTATATTATTATTACTATATATTGAAGTAGCCAGTATCATCACCGAGACGGGGTTACACTAGTGTACACACTAGGGTTACACAAACTTGTAGATAACCAAATACATTTACTAGTAAAAGATTAACTTCTAGCACACTTAAAAATATTTTACTATTACAATATGTAACGCCATGTGAATAGTAGGTAATAATGGTCTTACAGTTCAATATAGTACACTAAATAATAAAAAATACATAAAATTTTGCGCATCATTATAGAAACAACATTTTTGTTTGTTTCCACTTCATTTCTTTACAAAAAAGTTACCATGTGTGGCTATTCTGAATTTGATACTTGGATACTTTCATATAGAAAATTACGAGAAAATTTTTGTTCAGTTGAACTCTGTATAATGTTGACTTAAAAATCTGATCAACGTTTGAATATGTTTACTTAAACATTTGGCGTAAAGAACGCTCGTGTTCTTTCTTTGACATCTGGTGTTGTTTTGACACATCTTCAAGAGATCGCCGCACCTGGTTAGCATTGTCCTCCACCCATTGAAGAGCATCAGTGTGCTCATTCAAAATACGAAGTATTTGTGAAATCTATAACCAACAATATGCAAACTAATGAGACTGGCCTGATATGTTTGTCAAAGTTGGGTTATATAGGTTAAACTTACAGGATCATTTTTGTCGACAGTCTTGTTTGATTCATTGATGTGTCGGATTACTTCCTTCAAGTCCTCTGCCATTTGTTGTAGTTGTGTGTCAACGCTTTCCGTCAGACTATAGCTGTTTCAAAACATAATAATAACACCCTTATCAACTATCCATTTGTAATGGGAAAAATGAACGTTTTCTTCAAAATATATCTTACAGTTGTTCCCTCTCGGGTTCTACTGGTATGTTTACTGGTAAACCAGCCTCTAACGGCTCCAGGAACGCTTCAAATTCTTGCTGCTGAGTTTTCAGGTAATCCAGTGCGTGCTCCAAGCGAGTGTGATCGTTTTTTACTTTGGTAATAGATTCGTTCAATTTTCCAATCTAGACCAAAGATTCATTCCATTACAATAGAGTTCGTTACTACGTATGCCTGAATTACATATCAACGTAAAATTCACTACTAACCTTGTCCCCGTTGACAATGAGGGTCCTATCCCAGGCATTAACTTTTGTAGCTTGCTCCAAAAATATTTTTTCTTGGTCCTGCAAATCTAACATCCATTTATTAATGGCCTCCTGGAGTTGGCGAAAGTTCATTTGAGAAACATTGGTGGGAACAGCCTGGGTAGTACTGAAAATTTAGATTACACAAGAATTAGTTCGTAGTGAATAAAATACAGAAATATCATGGACTTCTATAACATACGTCGTAGCCGTGGTTAACTGTGTGGCAGGAGGAGCCGATGGTGTTTCAATGGTGCTAGTTGTCACTTGAGTAGCAGGAGTTGTTAGCTGCACAGCAGGAGTAATTGACGGTGTCTCTACGGTACTAGTTGTAACTGCCGTTGACAACTGCGCCACAGGAGGAGCCGACGGTGTCTCGATGGTACTAGTTGTCGCAGTCGGCGTTGCCGCAAAAGAGAGCCGAGTGGCAACAGCAGCAGTTCCACCAGACGCTGGGGTAGCAGCTCCAAAGTTAAACGCTGGCGGTGCGCCTCCTGGTGCTGTTGAAGCTCCTGTTTCCACAATTTCAAATCAAAATCATTCAAAATCCCTTTCCAAGCTAAAATACATAAAAATTAAACAACGTTCAGATTAACCAAAACTAAAAGAAGTGCCTCCTGGCGGTGCTGAGGGTGCCTGACTTCCTGGAGTACCTCCAAGAGAAAAACCAGTGGCCACTGGTTTGGGCGTTGGTGTTGCCGCAGTGAAGGACAGCTGAGGAGCAGAAGCAATTGGTGCAGCTGACGATAATGTTGGGGCAGCTGCACCAAAGTTAAACGCAGGCGGAGCGCCTCCTGGTGCTGCTGAAGCTCCTGTTGATTTTTTATAAAGTTTATTCAACCTCATCTGAAGTTCAGATTCTGAACGGAAGATTCTACTTAATTTTATATTATGGTCTATTATACTACGTTTGGATGGAGTCTAAACAGCCACTACCAACTGCAGTATAACAAGCAGCGTTTCATCTAACCAAAAGTAAAAGAGGTGGTTCCTGGTGGGGCTTGTGGTTGCGCTCCTGCTGGATTTTGGGTAGTTACGGTAAAGGGACTAAAGGCTTTATTTCCTGCACCTCCTGCTGAAAAAGCCATGTTTTATCAACAGCTGAACACTTTATCTTACCAGAAAGGTTTAATATAAAGGCTTTGAATTTATAAGTATTTAATTATTTAACAGACAAGTTAGGATTGTTACATGAGCACGTTAGCAACCGTGTGAACAATGAAACCGACTAATTCAACGTACCTATGTTCGCGCGTCTACGTTTTCCGGAAAGCTGTACTCGATGCTCTGTGCTTTTGTGAATGGGCTCGTATATGAAAAAACAGGGATTTTTTGCTGCCTTAAATGTGGTTTTTGTGGATGTATTTTGTGGAGTAGTTTTGCTGCTGCTTCATTGGCAAGAAATCGGGGAAGAAACGTCCTACGCAAAGCAGCGCAGCGCAGCACAGATGACAAGCCAGCTTGGAAGGGGAGACCAAAACAAAAGAGTTGAGAGATTTACAGATTTTTAGAGAGTTGTTGGGTGCAGCACTGCGTTAAGCAACCAAAGTTTTGGGGATTATTGGACAAGGAGCAATTTGTAAATTTTTGAAGTATACCGGAGTTCGGACAATTGTGACAAGTTGGTA
The DNA here is from genome assembly GCA_029691765.1 of Entomobrya proxima. Taxonomy (NCBI): domain Eukaryota; kingdom Metazoa; phylum Arthropoda; class Collembola; order Entomobryomorpha; family Entomobryidae; genus Entomobrya; species Entomobrya proxima. Next base: position 18,973,494 of record CM056173.1, read on the forward strand.
AGTATTTGGAATAGGTTTATGGTGCAATATGGTGGACAGGTTTGCTGACAATATAAGCTGCTAATCAGGATTGTACGTTTTGGTTATAGGAACCACTTCCAGTGGATCTATTTGTTAGGAAAGTGACACTTTGCATGAGATGCTGGCAGGATGTCAACTTCACCAGTACCGTCAACTTCAAACCAGGCTATGCAGGAGTTTGGACCTGACTTTGGGGGAAGAGTAAAGGTGAGAGGATTAATAGTTGGTAGTTAGTAAGATTTAGTGCCTGAATAGCCGTGGAGGTTTGTCATTTATCGTTTGGTGTTTTTAATGACTGCTTAATGTGTTTTTCAAAGGGATGCACTATTGTGAAGCCTATTGTCATCGGGAATGTGGCAACTCCATTCCCCAAGAAGCGTGACAGTGATGGGCACACTCACAATTGGACAATTTACATCAAGCCTCACCCAAATGAGGATTACTCCAAGTTTATAAAGAAGGTGCAATTCAAGCTGCATGACAGCTATGATGAACCAAAGAGGGTGGTTACCGAGCCACCGTTTGAGGTGGGTGACAATATCACATAATCATTTAGTTCATTGTATCTCTTGCTTGCAATTTAGAAGACTTATTTTACTTTGCAGTTCACTTTTAGCTTATTTTGTTTAATTAGTGCTGGTAGAACACACGCTGAACTTAAAGTTTATCATTATCACATAACATAGTATTACTTACTTATGTAACAGGTGACTGAGACAGGGTGGGGAGAATTTGAGATTCCCATCAAGATTTTCTTTGCTGACCCGACCGAGAGACCGGTAAGAATAGTAATGTTTCCATGAATTCAACTTTTGGGCTGTTAACTTTGGCGTTTTCAAACAGATTTTGTATATTCTTAGGTCACGGTTCATCATGCTCTGAAATTATTTCAAAACACGGACGGTACTGAAAGCCAAGCGATTCATTTTACTGCAAAGAAGAAGTCGGTTACTGCAGAGTCTTACGATGAGATCGTTTTTCATGAACCAACTCGCTACATGAAGTCTCTGTTGGAGGATACAACACCTTTAACTGACGGTGTCTACAAGCATGACACGGATTGTAAGTAGTTTTTGTAGGGACCTACAAAACATGTACATATCTCACATTGATTATTTGATCTACATTTTATTTTCTGTCGATTGCAGTTGATACAAATATTGAGGAGAGCAAGCAGAAAATAAATGCGGCTAGAATGCAGGTAAAAGCAGAAATAGAGGAGCTTAAGAATAAGCTAAAGCTGAGCCGAGACACGATGAAGCTGTTTCAATTCAAGCTCGAGGAGGCCCATGGTGCAAAGCCTGGTGAAAAGCCGTTAAAGAAAAAGAAAACAAAACCAGGGAAGTTAACCAAAGGTATGTCTGCGATGAAATTAAGCCCCAACAAGAATTAATTCTGGACACTACATGGTCGCTGATCTTACAGCATGCTGTTGTATTACTATTTCGGTATTAGATAGATCTGATGTATGATGTTGCTTTAGTCTGGCTAATTGTAGATCCCTTCATGCTTAAAATCTTAAAATAAATATTATATTTAAAAGTTTAATGTAGTGTGGTTGATTGTTTAAACGAATACTCAACGTGTTAAAGTGTGTTGTGCAATGATCCAATGTATCCAAAAACCGTTAACTTACTTTTTAGAAATTTGTATAGGAGAAAAGTTATTACTATGCGTGCAATGTTCCTTCTTTAAATACTTTTATGTTTAAGGGTTATTTTAAGTTATTATATTCTTATAGTGAAAGGAGGATTAACAATATTTTCATATCTTGTGTGCCGACAAGACTTTTTAGCCAAAATGTTTTGTAACCAGCAAAAATTCACGCATTTCTGTTATTAGCTCGCTGCTTTTGCAGGAGAACAATTTAAGTTGTCGTTTCCGTTAGTGTGATTGTATGTCCATTTTATTTTTACTCAGCCAAGCAAATAGGCTCTAAACCAAGAACACCGCATGTCTGCCCATATTCTGTATGTTTGGACAATTATTTTGAGTAGACAATGTTATATCCATATAGTCTGTAGCAGCGAGCATTATTATGGTTTAACATTGACTGGTTTACTAGTACAAGTACAAAGGTTATAATTTTATGTTTCCACCGTGCTTGCCACCACACCAAGAAGTATTATTCAACAACAAATCATGTAAAATGCAATGGTTTATTTAGATATTAAGAGATTATTAGATTCTCTTTACATATAAATGTCATTTTAAGAAGTTTATTATTTCGGTAGTTTTTTTTATCGCGCTTTAATGTTTAGTTTTGTTTAATACGCTTTAATATTGTTGTGCCGAGTGAAATACCTGCTAAGAAGACTCGAAATAAAGTCGAATATAACATGTGTATAATAATTCCCACGTTTAAAAATTCATAGTTTTTACATTTGGTTGGGTTGGTAAGTTGTTTGTGGCCAGATACTGGTCTCGTGGCAAAGGAGGCATTACCATTAAGAGTGCTATTGTCTACAGTGACAAATCACATAGTAGCGGATTTTGCGATCCATTTTAAAGTATACTTTTACTTGTATGCATCTTTAGCATCACATTTGCACTGGGACTCTTGATTTCAAGAATCACTGTAAATTGCCAAATGACATGCATTAGCATTTATGAAACCGAAGGTTTTCCCATGAAGTAATTTGCATGCCAGACAAGCGGAAGTAAACAAGGTTACCATAAAATGAATTATTCAGTTCAAAGATCAATAACGTAAAAGAAATTACTATATCTATTTTCTAGGAGAATCACAACAAAGTGCATAATATTTCTTCTACAGTAACGATAACGATGAATATGGAACGGTGAGAGTCTGCATAGCGTCCATCTTGTTTGTTACGCATAAATTGGGTTAATTTGTCACGTGAGGCCTCGAATTTCTTCTGCTGTAGCCTCTGTGCGGCATTTGTTTCATCCATCATTCATGCGAATGCAAAAACACGAGCTGCTTGAAATGGCTATGATTGCCGACAATTTTCTTTGCATGAGGAAAACATATTGACTGAGTAAGCAATTTCTAAACTATTTTAACTATGTCAAAGACTAATTGCTCCCAGTCACAGGAATGGGATTGGATTAAAAAGAAATATGCCTTGAATAAATTCTATTCAGCGATAAAAATATAAAAGTCAAACTTCCAGTTTGTGTAGACATTTATTTAAAAAACCAAATCATAAATTATATATGTCAGCGTCAATTACGCCGAAACCTTTTTACTTTGGTAGGATTTGTCAACTTTTTAAAATATTAAATTAAATGTCATCATAATAATCTGCTCGGAAGGCCTGTAAAATATTTCTGTTTTCTATCTAATATGTTCAAAAATACTTTTTCTATGTACCACTGTTTTGGAACACTAAATAGTTACATTGTCAGAAGTAGTTTATCTTTGCTTGCATCAATATTTCTACCATGTTGACCATGACCATCAAAAATACAAAATGTCATTCTGTCAAACTCAATGTTAAAATGTTTTGGTATAGTTTAAGTAGTTTACGTACATCATTTTTATTGAGTGTTTTTTCTGTACTTAATCCTAAAAATGAAAAACTAAATAAATAATAGTAGTCCATAATAAATAGGTACAACAAGATACTAAAATTCTTGCTGAAAATTCATTTCGTTACAAAACCAACAGATTATGTAAAACTACAGTAAATACATTAGACAGAATCAACTATATTTAACTACATACATCTTGAGGAAACGCTGTTTTTACAGAACAATTTTCTTTCTATATAAAACATCCGCTATTAAAGCAAGCTAAAATACATATCGTACATTATTACGACGAGATTTGATAAAAATGTCGATGACAGGTACACAATATGCATGATTATGTACTTATTAATCAATATAGTGGAAAACTGTATATGAAATACAATCAATAGCGCGTGGTCAGCTAAAAAAAATTCTACATTTTGTCTGCATGTAGAGCTTGTTAATAATAACTAAAGGTGATGATAATCAGGTTGGCAAGATAGAACTGTGTACTTATTTGCGGTTAATCTCGTAATCTTGAATTGGCTTTTGTTTTTATATTGTTGCTGATGAAAATGCATGATCAATTCAAATGAAAACAATCGAATGTATAATATCAGTTTTTTTGCAAAACGGATGATGTTATTGTGTGTATCTATATCTTCATTAGTAAAACCTTGTTAAAGCTCAGTTTCGTGGCAAATCAATCAAATTAAATGACAAGCAAGGGACAATTCTGTGAAAGCAAAAGATAGGATTCCCTTTCCACACTTTCATTTAATTATTGCACAGTGAAAGTTATTTGAGGTTTCCATAACTTGTTTATCTATCACAGCACAATGTAATATCAAAATATATTGGCTTTATTGTGGAGTTGGTCTCACTTTCAATAGGGGCGGAAATTATTCGAAAATCTTCGTTATGATATTTTTAAGGTATCATACATAAACTTGTAAACGAAGGTCAGTTCTATTCTCTAATCATGCTCATATAGGAATAACGAAGCAAAATTACATTTTCAGCTCATTTCGAATCAGCGCAAATCAGGAAGAATCAATATATGTGTTTTCATAAAGTACCCGTAAAAGAACATGATAGATGTCCACTGTCCGTCTCATTTGTAACAAGTAAGGTCAAAAGAACACTGAGCAGGATACTCTGTTGTACAGCGGGAGGATGTTCATCAGTTTTTAGTCATGAGTCATAAAGCCAAACCTAAAAAGTGAATGCGGTATAAAACATCGCAAGCAGAGCTTGTTTCATGATTTTGCCGTGACGATAAAGGAAACAGTATGAATGAATTATGGGATAACGTAAAACCAGGGAGGATGAATGGTACTCGTAGAAGTATAGGGTTTGCAAGATTATGGCTCTCATCACTCCCACCAATTAGTCAATCAGAAAAGCATGCAATTCCTCAAAAGATTCTTTTCTGTTTCTGTTAAGTGGTCTCTTCTTCTTGTGTCTCTCATTGACTGTGCTGTAAATAAAATGCTCTCAATTTTTGTTTTGCTGCCGTTGCTGCTACTGTGTAAGGCAGAGTAGAGGCGGCCATTACACTACTTGCTGAATAAATTATGACGGTAAAATTCATACGAAAAAGATAATCATATCATTTTTTAGCACTTTTGACTCGGAGTGCAGTTTAGTACAGTCGGTTGGTCGGTAGTAGAGATAATAATTATGTCCCGTAAAAGGAAAAATGAATTGTAACAAAATAAGGAGGAGGGGGAAAATAGTAAACTTTTTAGCATTTTGTTTTCTTTTCTTTTCAAAGAGGAACGGTAGTTTTTAAAAAGTTTATATGTAGTATTCACAGTACAAAGTACACAAAATAAGACACGTAAAGTCGTATCAACAAACAGTCGTCTTGGACTTACTTTAATTTACATACAAAATTATGCTTCATGTTTTTTTCTTGTTTCATTTTTTTTCAGTGAGTAAAATATATTATTTGTGTGTTGTGTTGTGTGTTTATTTATTATTTATTTATTTATTATCTAGTTTATGAGTTACTTGGCCTAAAAGTTAAATATCTACAGCACCTTCTTCTTTCCGCAACTGATATTCTTACATTCGTCGCTCTTCTTCATGGTGGTGCGGAGCTTCTTGATGTTTCCTGATACAGAGGCTGGGGCAAAGTCTTCCATAATCCTGAAAAGTCAAACGAAATAAATCATGACGGATTTTTTCTAAAAAATAAAGTAATTATTTAATGGCACGCCAATTTCTTGTACAAAACTTGACAGGCTTGTCTTTTTTCGAAAAAAAAAGAATTTAAGCGTTTTGGCGTGTACACAGTTATGTGCGGTTTAATGATGAAAATGTTTGATAAGCTGTAAGAAGCATTAGGCATATCATTTTCACTTTTTTTCCTCAACGGCTTAATCATAATCATCGATGATGATGACGAGCGTCAAAAATGGTTTGTTAATTTGGCAGCCAGTTAATTCTTAACCTTTAAGCTATTTAAACAAACGAACATAATAGTACGTATCATCATATTAAGATATTTCCGACGATTAGCAAGAGCGAAAAAGAAACACACAAAGCCACGTTCATCCTCACACGTCTGTCTGCTTGGCCAAAAATGATAAAACACCAAAGGGTTTGGAGTTCATCACATAAAAACGTATTTATTTTTCATTTTTGCACAGGAAACAAAAAGAGAAAGTTTTTTGTTGAAAAAAGCCAAACCGTTAGATATTTGCATGCCACAAAAACTTGTAAGCAGGCTACAAAACAATAAGCCATAATGAGCTCTGTTTGGTTTAACTCAAACAAGTGGAGTGGAGAGTGGAGGAGTTGTGTTCACATGCCTGATTTTGAAAAAAGATGTACTAACGAGCAGATGTACGTAAAGGAAAGGAAAAATTGTTTCATTCATTCATTCATTCATTTTTTGTCAGCATGTTTTCAGCTTGTTAACGAGATGTTGTTTGCAGAAAAGAATGCAACTTCTCTTTTCAATGAGTTTCAAACTTGACTTTTGTTTCTTTCCAGTCTAATTTGCTAAGTTAATGTTAAGCTCTGTCAAAAAGCAATAAAAAAAGTCTGGAACTAACAGCAGGGAAACCCTAACCCAAATTAAGTTATTTAATGCAACCTATACAGTATACAGAACATTCTGAAACAAATTCTTGAAATCGAAAAATAAACTCACCTGAGGAATGTGTCAGCCTTCTTAACCTTCTTCACCAATTTGCTGGCATCGCACATCATCTTCTCAACACAATCTTCTCCTTCAATGGCAGCAAGAACCAGGCTTGTCAATGTGAGGAAGTCTTCTTTGTTCAAGCCCAACAAACTTGGAGTTCCTGATAAAAGAAAAAACGACAAAAATCAAAATACTGGTGGCACATATGCATATATACAGTTTTTCAATTGGGAAAGGACCTTTTTTGCTTGAAAAGCATACATTATATATCAAAGTAAAGGCATATAATAATCTATGATTCATCCGTCGTTTTCTTTGACATTCATAATAAATGTACAAGCTACTTTAGTACCCAATGAACTTCCCTAGACAAATGGCAAAATGTAAAATTCATGGATCGTCTGTCTGCAAATTGCAGAAACACGTCTTATCTACTGTGCAACATATTTTGGGCTTAAAAAGGTAAGCAGTAGGTCGTGGCTGTAGTTGTAGTAATTTGCTAAATTGTAACGCATCCCTGAGCGTAAAACTCACATTTTTCATCCTTTCCACGTGCAGGTTTTACTGCATACTCTATAAACATTTTATATTCATAAAAATCATGGGTAGTCAGCAGAAAACAAGAAGCTCTTATGACTGATGTTTTCACCTTCATTTTACTGCTACTTTCTCGATATCAACAAAAGTGCACATTGCACAAAGGCAATTTTTATCTGTTATGTCTACACATTTTATTGCCTTTCATTGTTTCTCGCCAACCAAGCGATGAAATGACAAAGAATAGGCTACAAGTTTACGTTTTCTGGCCTATTATTACCTGTTTCACCTTATTTTCTCGGAAAAGTGTGGAATAGAGAGATAGGAAAGTAAGAATGGCACGGTAAATAAGGAAATCTTACCGTTGTTGCTTCTGTAGTAAACATTTTCATCGCTCTTTACATAAGCCCATCCAGGGAAGAGGAGAGCCAATCCAGCGATCACTAATCCGGCAATGGCGAGTACGGAGATGATTCCCAGAGGATCAATTCCGTAGGAGTCTGCTGGATGGTAAGCTTCTTTAGCAGGAGCATACTCGGTGGCGGCGGTTTTTGATTCCTTTCAGAAGGAAACGGCAGAGCATTAGTGGGAAATCACATATAAATTTTGCAATGACAACAAGTGCAAAAAGGCATATCGAACGTTATTGCCAGACAGGCACAGTAACAATTTTCAATTTTTTCCCTTGCGTGCTTTTCTGCTTATGTTATTCGCGATAAAAAAAGTAAGAATGAAAAGTTATAAGTGCAAACGTAACAATACAATGTTGCAGACATCTCTGCTTGGAAAAAAGCATATTCTCACGTCTTTAGTTCAAGCTATATTGCTGCACTTTATGGTGCCATAACAATGACAATAAAAATGGGTAAAAACGCTACGTTGACTTCTGTGTGCCAAAACAACAATGTTTACTTTGGGTTGATAATATGACGGATTTTTTTTTCAAGGCAAATAACGTGAGGCTTATGTCTTTTTGCACTTTTTCTCGTTGAAAAATGGAGTTTCAGTAAGGGTTTTTATGGGTTTTCATACTTGGACTGGGTAGTAGTAATAGTAGTAGCCGGCGTTTCCTCCATTGGGCTGACCACCATAACCTCCTTGCGATGAGGCAGCTGCCGCGTATTGAGCTTGGGGTTGAGAATAAGCTGCCGTAGCACCTTGAGTGTATGTTCCAGCGTTGGAGGCCGCTGCTTGGTAGCCACCTTGTGCGTAGGAGGTGTCAGCGGAATACACTGGGGCATCTCGACTCTGAGCAACTGGAGCACTGGCTTGTGCCTAAGCAAATAAAGGATATTGATTGCAACAATTTGCAAGAGAAAGATTTTGGAGTTTTATGCTAAAAGCGTGTTTATTCATTCGAAAGGAAACCGAATGATTGCATTCATGTGGCATTTTAAAGATTTCTCTGGTGAAAACTGTGACTGTGACAGTTGTGCCACCGTCACCGTCAACTTCAGAAAGAATGGTCACCACCATAATTTTCTTTTTTGTTTCGTGCAAAGCAACGTTTTTGCGAGTCTTGCTGAATTAAATTTTTTCAGAGCAATGGATGGTGGATGAATGACCCACTTTCGTTTTGACAGATGCCCGAGGCAGGCAAGAAAAATAACGTTTGTGTGATAATGCGTGGTAGTAAACTACGCCAGAGTATATCTTCGAGTGATTTTTTTTCACTTGATTCTTTTTAGCAATTCAGGATTCAGCAAAACAGCATTTTCTTTTTCTTGTTGGTAAAACTGGTCATCGTGTAAGCATAGTCGTTCATGAGTAACAAAATGAGTTGCTGCTCTGTGGCTGACGAGGATGCCATCATCATCATCATTCACCAGAAAAAGTAACGTCATTGTTGTTGCATTTTTATAAAAAGTTGATTGTTACGTGCGTACCTGTGGTTGAGCTTGAAGTTGCTGAGCTTGAGGGGCAGCCATGGCGGCCATACCCATACAAATGGTCAACAGGGTCAACTTTTGCAGATGCATTGCTTACACCAAAATCTACAGAAAGTCAGAGAAAAAAAGAAAAACAGGAATAAGAATAAATGAGTATGGTGTGAATATTTGCAATTGTTAAAGTGACGACGCGAGGATCTTGATGCTGTTTCAGCAGAGATGCTTGTGTGTGTGTGACCTGCAGAGTTGAGACTGGCGAAAAAATTGAGTGATGTTGAGCATGATAATATTTGGGTAAAAAAGCAATCAAGATAAAAGAACGCGACAAAATATTTATTACTACGATGGCAAGTATGTACACAGAAGAGACAGAAAAAAGGCAGCAAATTTATGAAAGAAATGTCTTTCTGCTTTCTTGTGTGGTGACATGACTATCATTTTTCCGCATCACACTTTCTGGTATTGTCTTGTAGCGCAATTATAACAGCTTTTTCCATCTTTTCACGGTAAGGCTAACAATATGATGCAAACATGTTCGTGATATTATGCATCACAAGAAATAAAACTCGTGCTTTTGGTCGTCTCTTGAAATCCGAAAATGCGGTCATCCATAACATTCTCCAATTTTTTATGGCATCATATCGCGACATATCTGTCGTAGTCGTAGTGCACATTTTTGAGTGCATCATAATATTATTATCATATCATGTATATGTGGCAGCACAATTGTCATAATTTCTCCGAAAATATAAATGCCCAATGTCGTTTTTAAGCAAAATCAAGTACATGTATCATTAGAGAGAGAGAGAAATGAAACTTTAATTTGCATTTTTATTGCACCTTGTGAGTTTGTGAGGTTCAAAGTTTGTTAATTTTGTCTTGATTACTTGAATGATTCATTAGACTCACACAGATATCTGATTACTGGCTGACATCAAACAAACTAAAGAAACTTGCGCTTCACTGTCTTTTGACTGCTTCAAAATGAATAGGGATCTTAGCAGTGGTTGGCAGCTGCAGTAATTCATTAGCGAATTCTTTATTCAAGATAATCTGTACATACCACGAGCCAATGATAGAATTAATGATAACAAAAGAGCAACTCTCATTTTCAATGTTAAGCTTATTGTTATTAATTGTTACACTTTTAATTAATCTTTTCACTTTTACAAATCTCATTCATGATATAAGCTTTGAGCAAACAAAAAGTTTAGCGCAATGAACAAAGGGTTGCTCATTCTTGAGATGAAAATACATACCAAGCTGGCTTTTTGAGTGGACATTTTGGCGACAATTAACGCGGAAAAGAAAGTTTAATCCGTAGATCTGATTCTTTACAGGTTCCATTTTCCCTAAATTAGTGTTTCTTTTAACAGGTGTCATACTTAACATTATTTTGGTCATTGTGCAAAATCCGGTTTTAAATTAACAATATTTTACATTATCATATATTTTCAAAAGGGACAATAGAATACCGATTTAGTAGTACGAGTTGGTTTGCTTCAGTAAAAGATATCTCCAATGAAGCATATAATATGTGTCGTGCATTGCATACGTAATTCAAAATTACGGCAGTTTCGTTCAAAGCAGACAATTTCTTTTAACCATTTTTGTACACGGACAGCTGCAAGGCTCACTTGAACAAAATTCCTGTTCAAAGTTCATTCTAATGATAAGATTCACCTTCCCTACAAATCCTCTTTGCCTTAACTTTTGATCATCTTCGTCTTCGTCATTCTCATCAAAATTGGCTTTGATACTTTTTTCTACGGTAAAAAAATAAAATATTCTGTTTTTACCCCGTGTGGGATTTAACCCACTCCCTTCCCTTCTTACATTCATAATCAACCTGGGAAGATTATGATTATTATTGTTATTACAGCTATCATCGTGGTATTACTGCATAGCAATATATATAACTTCTGAGAGGAATCTTTTCAAAAGAGTACTTTTCCCCTGCGTATTTCATCTTGCTTCCCAATCTCATGCTTGGCGTGTTAAATGCGTTTAAACAGGTAACAAGAAGACGCCGAGGCAGAGCAGCAGCAACATCAACAATTCTATGAGAAGATCTCTAGTTTAAAAGTATAGAGGAATGATTGGTCATCTTTTCGTGGCAGCAAATGTGCACTTTTCTGCCTTATGCGCTTGTTTATACCATATCATCAAGCTATCTACTTTGTGGCTCGACTAAACGTATAAAGAGTTTATTAAAAAGTAATCTTCCAACTTTTTGGTCCCTTCTTCTTCTCATTTTCTTAATAATAACACAGTCATACGCACCTAAACTCATTTATTTAGCCTTCTCTGATTTTCTCCCTTTTGAATATGCTTTTGTAATAGCAGACTGTGTAGTGATGATGAACGTGGTCATGCAGGTTTTCTGTCTTTAGAAAAAGCGTACTTTTTGAGCTTGCTATATATCAGATTATTTTTCAGCAGCTAAATAACTACACGATATTATATGCTTATATAGCACAGGAGTGTAGTACTACTATATACTAGCTGATGATGGTGTTAGTTTGGTTTAGCTGGTTTCTTGGTTAGTCGGTCCACTCGTGTTTTTGTTGCTGCTGTTGTTATTATTATTGTGGGCTTTTATTTGGATGGATAGCCCTATCCCTCTCAAGAGTTTCGACCCGTTAAATACTTCCATATAGCTTTTAGAGTACAAGCTGGCAACCTGTCAGACAGGTAGTAATGGGTAACGGTACTCCGGCCTTCACACTGACCTGCTACATTGACCGTCCGGGACGCTGAACTTCATCCTTATGCTTTTTTTCTACTTGTTTCCCTATTCACACCACATAATCTCTGCTAGTTTTAGTTGGTTTTTACTCTGGCCTGAATATATGCCAGGGTGCCTTTCATACACATTTGCTTGGCGTGTAGTTGCCAACACTATCTTTTGGTATTATTACTGATCAACTATGCATATAGGTAATTCTCCATTTCCTGGCTTTTCTTCCCTATTTGGGGAGAATTCCTTTCAAAAAGATATAAGCTGCAGACATTCTCCGTATTACACGTCTCTTTCAAAAGTATTTTTTAATTTGTCGCCAACGTGGATTTGCTTTTTGATACATCAACGTTCATGCACATGTAACACAGATTAAATGTAAACCAAGAGTTTTCTCTCTGTTAACATGGCCTGAAGAACATTTAAGTTTTGGGTCTTTTCTGGAAAAACAAGACAGTATGGGTTTTCCAGGACATTGATTTAACGCATTTGCACACAGTATAAAGGAAGCATTATATCTTTTCATGGTTTATATAACATTAGGTAGTGCATTACACAACAAAAACTTCCAGCTTGGGAGATGCGGTAATTCTCAAAATTTTAGACGTGAGATGGAAAATAAAGGGATTCTGAGAATTGTAAGGGAAATGTGGAAAAAAGTAACGCTTGCTAACAGAAAAGCTGTCAGGTAAAAATCTCATCTTCCCCTGAAAGCTATTGATCCACCTTTTTATCAAGTAACTCCACATCATAGGAATTCTGGCGTGCATTTAAGTATGTACCCACATGCCCTTCGGATATTCGAGATTACAGTATCCTATCCAAAGGTGTTTAAATTACCTTACGATATATATAAGATATTTTCTGTGATTCTTCAAAATAATGCAGTATCACCAGAATTGTTTCTTTTATGTAAGATTACAGATATTTTGAATTTATGCAAGTCTGTACGCACTACGTCGCGACGCTTACCTAACTCCACTTCAAAGATGCTCTCATTTCTCAGACTCTTTGTTCCATGAAATTTAAGTTGCTGGAGTTAGATATAAAAGGAAAAGATAAAAAATGTAATCGATCCTTTAGAGAACACAAGAGCTTTGAAGGCCACGGAAACAAAAGTTTTAAATTTAGGAATGATATTGCTTTTGAGTTTGTCTGATACAAATCAGTACCTAATTTGTTTTATGTGTTTGTTTATTGGGGCAATATGATGCAACCAGTCTAAAATGTATACAATTCTAAAATAGATGCAAAAATGGTTCAGAACAACAATTTTCCAGTAGAATTTTGTAACAAAACTGGTACATGACCCAATTTATCTAAAGATAGGAGAAAAATAATGAACTGCGTAGAATTTATTAGGATTTCATGATTTTTCTTTTGAGCTTTGATTTTCTATCTCATTTCTTCTTGGTTAGGATACCCACAATTTTAATATTGGTTATTATCCTTATTACGGCGGCGACGATGATGATTGCTTCAAAAATTACTTGTATAGAATATTATTAGAGCCACTACTAATAGTGTACTGTTTCTAGCAACCATAAAATCATGCATCTTATACATTCTGACACAAAAACTGAATCATTTTAATCTACTCCAACCTTTTGTTTCTGTTACACATATTTTTCTAACCAATTAGCAATGTAAAACTCCCGAAAAAACTAGAACATTTACACATGAAACTCTGCAGAAAACAGTCGGTTTCGTTTGAGCGGAAAAGTAAACCATGTTTGATTTATGAAAGTCCAATATACAAAATACTTTTTCAACAATATAAAAATTCCTACAGCCGCTTACTAGTTGGTTGGTGGGCCATTACCATATTCTATTGCTAGTTTAGCACAGATGCGTAGGCAAGTGTAAAGTAAACTAGAAAAAAATACTAATTAAGCAAAATCAGCCTAAGCAAATGAATGAATGATGGATGAGCGTATAATCTTGATCATACGGCAAGAAAAAAACACCGTGGGTGTGCGGTGAGGAAAGCACGCATAAAATCATATTGTATAGTTACAGGCAAAATACCAGCCTACTTGCACTTGTTGCTCTGCTCTTTCTAAAGAAAAGAAAAATATTTCAAAGTAGGTTCTGTTTTCAGTCTAATCATTCTTATTAGGTTGCTTTTTTGGTAGGATTGATGAAATTCTAATGGGATGTCGATGTTCGATAATAATAGTGAAAGAACTGTGTAATTCCTAATCCCTAATCATACGTGTGTAATATGTAATGACTGCGTTGGCAAGAACCCAACCAAATTTTCGATTGAAGCTCGATCACTACTTGTTCTCATGTTTTTTTCTTGGGTAAATAATAGAAAAGAGAAGCTTTAGCCACATTCATTCGTTAGCTTAAGCTGGCAGCAAAGTAAGTTAGTGTTATAAAGATGCTATATCATCTGAAACCATCTTTGAGTATTTGGCAATTTAATAACACTAGTGTACTAATAATACTAATAAAACAGCATAATGAATCAGAAGAAAGGAGCCTTCAATTGCTGAATTGTTCCTTTTGAAATGAAGAAAAAACAAATGAAAATACTAAACAATCCGGCATTGTTTCTAGGGCGTAAAAAACAATTAGTAGAGCATAATACAAGTGCGTGGAGAGATGCTAATCATGAATGAGAAAGGGTTCTAAAGTTGCTTGAGCCCATATAACCTTTAGCTATCCTCTTCAAGTACAAAGAAAGGTGACCCACTTATACGGGTGTGGAAAAAGAAAGTAAAGTTGGAGTGCTGGAAACGACCAGGACAGATGAGAATCATGATGTTCGTTCAATGTCATTTGAGTTATTGAGTTTGATTCTGTGTCCAGATATGTACACCTGCTTGGTAGTCTTATGCAAGCTGTACAAGGTTGCAGAAAATCGAAAAAACTGGAAGTAATATGAGTCATCAATGTCACGACACAAACCTCGTGCAAAAAATATCAACCAAGAAAAGTGGCCAACTAGAAAAGCAACTCGGTTTTGACAATTGTGTAAGGTTTTGTCAATAAAACTTCAATCGAATGTAAAAAAGAAGCTCAAAAAACGAGACGAATGTGACAAAAGCTGTACTATTGTTAACAAAAAATAGGTAAGCATTGGTAATACTCTCGACAAAAGCATGAGGGGATCAATAATGGCCTGGTAAAAATTTTCTGCCTGGATTGCTCCAACCAACTGATGAATGACGGAAATCAGACATGACACAGTTATTGCTTCCTCTGTCAGAAGCCGATAAGCGTATTAGTGCTACGCACATCACTCTAAACAAAAGCTACCCGCAACATGGCAACAACCACGACTCTGGAATCTGCACTAAATTTAGCAAACAGCAAAAGTGCATGTTGTAAAAGCTAATCCGAGCATAAAACCAATTTATAAATCAGACACGTGCTTCCTGTCACTCTCTACTTTCTCTGACCAAGACAAAGGAGAATGAAAGGTTACTTTAGGCACACAATGGGGCTCTGTAATGCAACCAGAATATTGTATTGTATTTCCTGGAGCGAGAAATGGGCTTTTGAACCGAATGGAGAGGGAAAGAGATAATGAACGATGAAACGGAAGAAAGTGTTTCCGCCCTATTGCCTTCATTTCTATTTCCACAGAAAATCACTTTCTTCCACTTCCCCCAATTGATCCCGTTTATTCTTCTCTGGAGATGTTTTTGCTTTGGGCTACCAATGGATACAGGAAACGTGCCATTTCAGCAAATAGCTACTCAGTATACAAGAATGACAAATAAATACTTCCTTCTCAGATTTTGTTCAATCGAAACTACGAGGAATTGCGAGATATGCATGTGTTTTAGATCAATGGATAATATTTTGCTTTGAAACAAGAAGGTATTTCGTGTTGCTACAATTTTTACAAAGGAAACATCCTTTCATTTTCTGACAAAGCAAAACTTTTTGCAATAAAAGCCAATTAAAAATAATATGAATGTATTTATCCTAATTTATTATTTTCGTCATACATCTTTAAAAGTACTTCAGCTCCACCGCCATTACTGCCATTTTTAGTAAACTGTTTTGAATATTATTGTTGTATTGAAATTTGTAATGTTAGTAAATGGCAGAACATGTTAACGGAAAAAGTGCTATTAATACAAAGTCGCATTCTTCCCGTGACACGTACACTGCTTGGTGCGTGCTTGACTGACAAACTACATAGCAAATTACTTTGCAAAGTTGCAGATTCAGATTGAGAAAACAAGTAATCCTATTTTTTGTAGTTTAACAAGGTGCACGCATGCATCCTTTTTGCCTTGTTCTGCACCTTTTGCCGTCATCATCATCATCCTTCATCCCAACTGATGACACTGGCTACTCGTACTTGCTTTTTCATGTAAAGCATACTGGTTTCTCGTAATATCGTTATCAAGGTTAATGGAAATGTAGGATAGCGCAAGCGGATATTCAAAATAATAACGTTGGGAATGAGAAAGGAAAATAAAAACTGAAACTTCACAAGAACAGGCAGGGCATCATCTCCCATCATGCCTCTCTCCTTTCTCCCACACCAACAAACAACAATACAAAGGAACAAGAAGTAAAATTAATTTTTCTGTAGTGTGCCGTGTGTGTCTACGTAGTTTGCCCCCATAATCATCATCACCAGGCGTGATGGACTTTTTTACTGTGTGGGCAACAGTGGGCATATATTTTTAGTAGTACTGCGTCTCTATGTTGCTACTGTTACCACAGAACATGCCACAGCTTCATTGATCGTATGATAAACTTTTTCTTTTTGCTTAGCATTTCGATTTTAGTCTCTATATTTATATCTTTTCATAAAAACTGGAGAAATATTATAAAATATTCCGATGGAACAACAACAGTAGTACAAACTACAACAACTCTCGGCTTTCTCCATTATCATGAAAGAACACTGTTTTGTTCACAAGACACACTCAAAAATCGTACATACATCCGCTAATGCATTTCAGGATGTTGAATATTTTACTTTTGGTTTGTTTGCTTGGTTGGCTGCGCAAGAATGTTTTTGTGTGGATTCTCGCTTTTGTTTGTTGTTATTATTACTAACCAGAATTTTGCAAAAGGCTATAATATATTATTTTCATTCGTTGGAAAGGATTGTGTGAGTGGATGGGATTGTGACTTGTCTGGACGATGATGAGCACAAAGAGCAGGCCAAAGAGAGAGAGTTGTACGGCTCTGCTGTCAAATGGGAAACTTTTTTTTTGCTGAACGTAGAAGATGAAAACTATGGCAAGTCTCAACTCTGACATGGACAAAATATTTCACACCAACTTTCCTCTTCCTGTTAAATGAACAACTAATGCTTCTTTACCTGATTTGGCCTGGATAATCCAATTAATCCGGTATTAATAAACCGCAAATAAAACAACGAAGAAAACCAAACTTCACTAGTTGTAATCAGGGCTTTTTATCCTAAGCTGATTATTTTTCAAATTAGTAAATGGTATTTATTATGATTTTTTTAAATGTACAAAAATGTAGCACATCACCACTTTCTGCACCAACAAATAGTTGCAAACTGGCAGGATTTGGGGCCTCAGAGAGATTTTATACCTGGCGATTTTTTCCGCAATTTTTCAATCCTACTTATAAAGTCCCCTGCAAAAGAGCTTCATATTCGTTCAACATACTAACTACAATATTTTGCACAAGGGCTAAACTCTATATAGTCGGGTGGATATGTTTCAGAAGGGCAGTAGAGTTGGTGGCGAAGTACTTTGTTTTAACACAGCATAATATAGTAAAGCGCATATAATATATTATTTGAAAACTACGAAGCACTCGCCGTCATACCATAATCATCATCACCATCATATAAGGTAGTATTAAAGTATTTCAAAAAGAAACAAGTTCAGTTAAACAAGAAGCGAGAAAGAAGGAAAGAATCTTGACTTTGCGTAGCAAAAATGAGTAAAGCGAGTAACGTAGATAAACGCACAGAACGCCACCAGAACAACAAAGCGTGTTTCATGAGCTGACGATGATTTGTGCGGATTCCGCAAAAATTGCATGGCAGGGATCACCTTTACTCATTGAGTTTTCTTTATTTTGCTTGTTTAGCCTTTCTTGACGACGAAGAGGAAGAAGAAAAGTGCGGAGTATAGAGTAAGAGTGCATGCATAGTCTGTAATGTAGGGCTATATACATTAACCTCAACAATGAACTACTGGCATAATAATAAGAATGATAATGTACATAGTTGTACTATTGTTGTGAGTTGCGAGTGGGCTTAGTTAGCCACATAATCATAATATCAGGTGGACCTGCATCAATAATGTGAAAGAAAACAACTCATATACATCAGACTGCACCCAGTTAATTCTTTTAAAATAGCAAATTGTGTACGCTGCTGCTGTAAACTGCGTAAAAACAAAAAGATGAGTGTGATGTGTCGGTTTGAAGAAAAACGACGCTGTTTTAAACAAGACGTTGATCTTAATTTGGAATACAATGTATGCATGATACAAAAAGCCATGTAGAGTATATCTCGGATGGCCAAAGGTAGAAAAACCCTTTTTGTTGTTGCGCGTAGCGCAAATGCACTCCCATTATGAAAACGAGAGGGTGAGAAAAACGTAATTTGAAAAATTTTCTGAAACTCGTAGCCTGAAAGTCGTACTCGCACTTTACGTACAAGTCTGTACATTTTAAACAACTGGGTAAAATAAAATATTTTGCAAAGTGTTATTACTATAACATGTTATGTTTGCTATGCGCAATAATTTTAATTTGGTCAAGTTTACTTGTCGCCGTCATCAACTTCGTCATCCGTAATTTAGCATAATAGTTTATGTTGTGCTTATCGTATCACTGTGCAAGTTAATTCATCTTCCGCCACCATACCGTTGCGTTTTTATTCTTTCCCTAAATAAAGCATTTAGAGTGTGATACCATAATATAACATAAGTACTTACTTTTTTATTTATTTTCTCGCTTTTGAATCGTAATAAGTAAGCCATGCAATGACTTTAGGTATGTTTATGTGAATGCGTTGCGCTTTTTTTTATTAAAACATTAGAGTTACCTACATATTTGCCTTAGCTCTTGTTACACAGTCAGAGTTGATGATAACAGCAAATTGACTAAAAGTACGCAATGTAAATAATGGTCTTGAAGATCATGTGCAATAGAAAACAAAGGTGTACTATACCTTTCGATTTTACTAGCAAGGCATTGAGGCTGATATTTTTACAAGCATCTTGTTTTGAATGAATAAAATACAAAATACCTTTTTATTAACCATATCAGTTTAGAGAATATTGCACTTTTTCGTGATCAATTTAGACAAAAGTGCTATGTACGCGTACATGCAATTTTTCACTCGACTATGCACGTAAAAAGAGATTCATAGCAGATGCAAGTCAAGTTCAAGATCAACATACATAAATATATATGTTTAATGCTAACTAGTTGTACACATTTATTCACTTGAATTACCATTATGGGTTTAAAATTGGTTACGGCTATATGGTTTACTCTGAAACTAAGGTAAGTACAAATGGTACGTGCGTTGCGCACATTATCCCAAGTCCGCATCACGTTAAGGCTAGGTGCACTTTTTCATATGAAAGGCACTTTTTGTGATTCGTGTTTGTTTACGTAAAATTGCATTAAATCGTTCAAATAATTTCAAATTTTTCGTTGATAGTGGCAGGATATCAAGTTGTGGGTGCTTGACTTTTATCAAGAAGCAATTAAGGAGCAATTCAATTCATGACGCAGACTCTAGGTACACAAATGAGTCATTAACCGCTCCTGCAAACCCCACATAGTTTAGACCACTGCATAATGTAAAAATTTTGAAGTCTAGTAATCACAATGTAAATTGTTTGCCCCATTGCAATTTTGTAGTTTTTTAATAAAAATTGGTCGTGCTGTAATAAAATGTAAAAAATTATCAACAAGATTGGTTTTAAAGCTTTTGTGATTTTTTCATTTTGCAAGCTTGACTAAAGACAAATTGGGTAATTGCAGGTACTTGAGAGAGAAATATTCAAACAATTCACTTTCAAACGTTGATCCCGGCATAAAAATGAGTTCAACAATATGCTTTGTCTTTGCCAATCATGCTCAAATGAAAGTATGCGTGAAAATGGAAAGACGGAAGTATCAGGACACAATACTGTAGATTTTGTGCGTTGGTGGAAGTAAAATGCAAGAAATGTGTTTGTTGTCGCTGTCAATTGAAGCACAAAAATGGATGAGGTCATGGCGATGGCACGCAAATGTTGATGATTATACATATGCAATTCAAAACGATTTCATTCAGCAAAAAATATGGGAGCAGCAGCGTAATTTGGTCATTGTCAATGTCGCTTTTTCGCGGAAAAAGAATTGTCTGTAAACAAGGAAATGTTTTTCTTTCATTCTTTCACTTCCTACTTCATCCAAAATGCACATAGGTAAAATTTGGTCATGGCTACATAAAAGAGTAAACATTTGAAAATGGAATACACTACGCTTGAAAAGAAAAGCTCAAAGCAACATTGTCGTCATTCTCAGGTAGATAAAGTAATCCCTTTTTACTCTGAAAAATACCTTTTTTGTATTTTTGTTACAGAGGAAAATCTGAAAATAATGGTGATATGCGCAACAATGCAATCAAACGTGTGATAGCGATGGCAGCTTCTCACAAAAAATATAACTTAAGATTGTATGTAAACATGTTTTACATTCTAAAGAAACAGTCTGCTGCTGGAAGGAAGCTGTTCTTATCTTTAAACCCAGATGCGTGGAGAAGATGCAATATCCCGTAAACCCAAACCTGGCTGGAGACAAGAAATAAGCAGTTAGGGTACTCAATAAAAACAATGGATTATTATGCTCGCGTTACCTTTTTTCTTCAGACAGGTTCAATTTACAGCGTCTCACGTACTTATCCAGAACATCCCTTCATACCTTGTCCCAGATTTTTTTCCTTTTCTTTAAAAAATCCATTGTTGTGTTTGCTGTTGTTGTGAAAGAAACATTCTAGGATGGTAATGTTGCATGCAAGGGATGCAGGTAGTAACAAAGTTGTTTTTTTCTATACTGGTACGTAAGAAGAAAAGGTAAATTCAGGAAGTGAGCACATCTGCATCTTGGCTTGCATCATTATCCGTTACATTTCTTTCAGTAGATGCATTCGTTTTTTCCCTTATCTTCCCCTACTAGCGTCCTTGACTCTTACCTGAGGAATCCCAGAAAAACGATACAAGGGTCCGCCTAAATGACCTTGGAAAGGGATTCATCCATCCAATTAGGTACTGAGCTGGAGAAGGTATCCCTAGCTATGTTGAGTTGGGAATTCCAGCGCAGGTAGAAAAACGCCTGTGCCTGCCTCAAAATTTCATGTTTCTGGCTTTGATCGTCAAACCATCTACAACCACTTGCTCCTGGAGCTTGGAAATTTCTCAGAAACTTTGGGACTTTGTGATTGTGATTTACATACCTGGTGAATATTTCTTGATTTTCATAAAAAGTGAGACAAAAATAAGAAAAAATCGGATTTTTTTCCTTCGCCTCAAAGGTTTGGAAACTACAGGTAAGAAAGTTTCGTTTTTTCTAAAATTTTCAGAATCCTTAGGCTCTAAGTTTCATCTGTCTATAAAATTACGTAAAGCAGAGAGGCATACTCTTTAGCCAAACAATTTGCAAGAGACTTGATTCGCTGCATTTGTATGCACGTGCGTGCAAATTGAATTAATAGAAACATTAATATGCAGTTATCATTTTCCCATTGACACTTGTATAGCAGGCAGGGGCATAACGCATAATCTACTTATATAAATATTTTACATTGTTTCAACTATTATGTGCTCATCAAAGCGTCGATTTCGGTCCGTGTTCATTGTTTTCTCAGTACAACGCCTTATATATAAGTCTGCTGCACCAGCAGTAGTATCCCCTTTTCTCTATCTTTAAACAATGTTGAATCTGAGTGCAGCGTGGCTTATAGCCGTAAAGCTAACTTGTTTTGTCTATAGCGTTTTTCTTTTCGATTCGTTCAACCTTCCCCTTTTTTATTGCTTTCAACTTGCACAGAAAAGTGTTGCACTGGCGAGCGTTGTTGCTGCTGCAGTAGTCAGAATGTTCACTGCTATATAGGTTAGTAAGAGCATGAAAAGAGGGGCAACAGGCTTCCGTTTCGTCAGGTAAAACGACGAAGAAGAAAGAAAAGATAAGATTATATGAGAAGCGTTGTTGATATCACAAGTAGTTTTTTTATTCATAAAATTTTATGCGTTGAATACGTAATATGGCTTCAGTACAGCATAGCATGACACAATTCCTTTTCGCACTAAATTCAATTGTAGTTTTTCTCCGAGTTAAATGCTATATTGTTTTCAAAGCGTACTGAACTTTTGTAATTCAAAAAATTATATTGAAAAAAGAAAGGACTGCTAGTTCCGTGTCCGAAAAGAAAGCCCCATAAAACCGCTCATTTTAAATAATGAAAGTTAGCTAGTGACAAAATCGCCAGTAGTCATGCGTACAACGCAATAATGAGTAGGTACACTGAGAGTGCGGACATTAACAGCACTGATTTATTTAGACAACAGCAACCTACCGCCGGAAGTCTTTCTTCAAGTTTATGGCTTTTCATTTCATGAGTACCATGACTTCGGGGAAAAAACGCATAAAAACTTACGTGGACTCTAGCCACGAAAGCCATTCAAGCCTATCTTCCCTTTAAACAAAAGTAATTTTGCGACAATTGTAATTGTTTAATCCACCTGTTGACTCAGACAACAGCCGAAGCAAAAACGCAAGGTTGATAATGAAAACTACATATTTTTTGTCGACATTGTTCACCAACACATTCAATGTATCAGTCAACCAGTACGAATCCTCTTAGCTTTAATTTTGTTTTCATTGAAAAAAGGAAATTAAACCCAATTGTAGTGTAGTCATATAGTAAAAAAGAAGAATGATAATTAGGAGGAAGAAAGGAGGAGCGGAGCCTAGGCGAACGCGTTTTGGTTTGATGATGGTATGCTTATATTATTATACTACAAAACGGAAAAGTGAGTTTAATTCAGATGAAAAAAATGAAGGAGAGTGACTGACTGACCAAGTGATAGGCAATTTTAATGCACTGTGATTTCTTTTATATAAACCTCACATTATCATCTTCGTCACTGTGATCTGATCAAGTATTATTACTCTGCCACTGATACAGTTTGCTATAATATGGTTATTCTTACTTTTTATGAATGAAAACCAAAAGGATAGTTTAATCTGATAGGCGAGGTTGAAATGTTGAGGTTACATGAGAATTTGAGAGAACATGATTTTTTGATGGGAGTGCGCCTGTTGCGACTTGTAACTACCAGAAAGAATGATAACCTTTTTGTGGTGGTGAATCTTTTGGCTTTTGCCCTTACACATTTTTATTGCAATATGCACAAGAACCTTTATACGTTCCTTTGCAAATGAACGATAAAATGTGCCTTACACATTTTCCCTGTGTATAGCAATAAGGCACGCTGATTGATGACTAATGATTAAGCGTAGACAATTCAGGAGAGAAACGAAGAAAAAAACGAGTGCCCTTTCGACGAGAGGTCACTAATCATTGTCAAGTTGAGTCGTATTTTTTAGGCTTGACTAGGGCACAAAATATCTTACACTTTTAACCCTAAGACAAGCAAACCAATTTAAAAATTACTTTTAAATCGCTCTCATCATCTTCATGATAATCATCCTTTTCATAATAACCACATATTCATCATCAGGCTTTTATGAATGTGGCAGGCAGGTTCATAATATGGCTTATTACGAGGATTTACTGCGATACGCCTGCTGCTGATGCTATACAGACGTATTTTTACGATTAGACTTGTAATAGTAATAACATCATCACACACACATTATAATTCTTGGATGTATAATATAATATATAATAGGATGATGATGATGACGATGCGTTTTGATGAATCACTTGGATTTTTCAAGTGAAAGTTTTTCAAGAAAAAAGGATTTGATACAGCTACGTCGTTTCAATCTACAAATACGACATGACTACAGGCAGTAATAACAAAATCTCATGAAAGGAGACAAGAAATTATGGTTATTTTTAAAGAAGTGGCGGTGCAAGTCAAGTCAAATTGCGTTGCGCTAGGGTTTGTACGGGCGCATCCGTTTTGTCTTTTGAAGTGTTAAGTGCACTTTCTGGCTAATGCAATAAGCTTTGGAAACACATGCATGCAATTTTACTAGGTTCAGTGGTCATATTCTTATTATTGTATGCCTGGCCCGCTGTCACTATCAAAAGCATAAAAGAAATGGAAAAGAAAGCCTTAATGGCTATAATGATGACGATAAACGATTACGCGTATGATGATGAATTTTGCAATATTTTAGTAGATTCTCATGAAAAAAGCAATTACGCGGTTAACAACACAGCTATACCCTCTATTTATACACATTCCAATTAAAAACTGACATTATCTGTAATTTTTACTAATTTTTTTAGGAAATTGCTTGTGAGGGAGTGAGAGAAAGGAGTGTTGTACTGAAGACAAAATTTCTTCTTGTGAAAATACTCAACCTACACCAGCTCAAAGATGCATACCGCTTTTTTGGTAGCCCTTTTGGTTGGACTGAGTGCTGCGGCTGTTCAACAAGCCCGTTCTCCCGTTTACCAGGGTCCGCAAGTTACCTCTACGGGATCCAGTGTCAACTCAACTCCGCTGCTGAAAAATCCTCAGCCCTTGCCAACGACTTCATCTCCAGTTCACCCGGTTGCAGAGGCTCGGGAAAGCGTTGCCACGGATGCCAGCATGCTTCAACCTCAGGCCGTTGGCGTTAACCCAAGCACACCTTCTCAGGTTTGTAATTTGATGTCAAAATGAAATGATTGGATTTGATCTTCATTTTCTAAAAATGCATTTATGGTTTTTCTGACTTTCCCACTCGCTCATCTTCTAATATATTTTGAGAACATTTTTTTCCTTCTTCAAAAAATCTATCTTTTTTAACGAAATCTGCTGCAGATTATATGCTAAACTTTATTAGAAAATAAGTATCATGTTAAAGTTGATAATTACAGTAATGAGTTGACGGACTCTGCGTGTAGTGCAGTGTTCGCATGGATCTACGCACAATATTTCACAGCCCGTGTAATAGGGTAGATGTCTCCCTTTACAACTTCATCTACTCTTCATTTTTCCGCCACTTCTCACTCTGATCATTTTTCCTCATTATCATTTCACAGCTAGCATAATTATTTCAGAGTGTTGCTGGCATTACTGTCTGTTGTTTCATGAGAGTCTTGAAAATGAAGTTTTGATGTGGGAGTGATTATAAAATGTTCACAAAAACTAATATTTTAGAATATCTTCATACCACCATTGCTAGAAAGCAGTATAGTGTGCAGGGCACACAGCATGACTAATGTAGTTTCAGATTATGATTTCAAGAAGATGCACATAGGGCTCATCATATAGAGGATGACCACTTCTCACACTTCTTATTGTTTTGTTGTGTATGAGTGCACTCGGCTTCTCCTTCTGCCAATATGAAAAAAATATCATTTAGGTTTTTAAATTTTTTTGCCAAAAATGTTTTAAATTTTTAAAAATCAAACTCAAGAAAACAACAGGCATAATCAGAGTATACTTCCTTTCTCTTGGCAATCGATTAAAAAGATGCAACAAAGCAAGATACAGAAATAATAGCGCATATTATAAAAGCTTTGATTGTTTTTATTACGATGGTTTTTATTAGTTTATTTTTTATCATTGCAGTTTTAGTTTTATGTATGCGTACTTCTGACAAACGTCTAACGGTCATGATGAGTGCTAAAACTTCTTTGGTTTATGTGCTAACCAGTAGCAGTGCATTCAATAGAAAGTACTAAAATATAGCCAACTGCCAAGTTAAAAAAGGAAACTGTCTCGCTTTATCACATTACAACAATACATGCATATTTAGAGTCCAAATCTAAAAATTTACCCAATTTATTAACGTTTTATTTTGAATGTTTGATGCAGAACTACTATGTGTACTATTACCCCAACCAAGGACAAACTGGAACCGTTGGACAACCCAACAGCTCTAGCA
The DNA here is from genome assembly GCA_029691765.1 of Entomobrya proxima. NCBI lineage: Eukaryota > Metazoa > Arthropoda > Collembola > Entomobryomorpha > Entomobryidae > Entomobrya > Entomobrya proxima. The sequence continues at coordinate 18,999,352 of CM056173.1, forward strand.
TCCTGAGCTGGAATGGATGGAACGACGTTGCCACTGGAGTTGGTTGTCTTGCCTTGGTTGCCATTGGTGGTGGCATTCTGTACAACCGATATGGAACTCAGGTTAAGTCCAGGGCTATGCGAGAACTCCAGGATATGACATACGACGATATCGCAAGGATGTCTCGTCATGTCTTGACAGCTTTGGAGAAATTCTCTACGACCAACAACCACACCGAATAACTTCGAATTGTGTAAGGTGATGTTGCGGTGTTGTTCATACTCATATGGGAATTTGGAATAGTTATTTTATACAAATGTTTGTAATTTGAAAACAAAAACAATGAAAAATGAAAAATATAGAAACTAATAATAAATTTTGTTTAGTTATTACGTAAGTTCAGTTTATCATTTGTTTCCAATTTAATTTTTACAATCATAAATGTCCAGACAAATCATAACATCTCGTTTCTTATGTTTTTAATATCCAACAGGAACACTACTTGTTATTTTAGTTAGAATATTTTTATTACATGTATAACTTGCTTTTGTACTGATGATGATGACAGCTTGTGAGTGTACAATTATTTATACCCAAATAAAATCACTATGTAAAAATGTACAAAAATTGAAGCATGCAAAATATTCTTTTTGAATAACATTTTTGTTTCTACATCCACCCAAGTTAAGATGACACGCCCTTGAGAAAATCAAAATTACGCAAACTTGAGCACACACAAGTACCTCTTCTTGAGTTCTATACTTGAGTTTGTTTCTATTTTTTAAAAACAAAAACAGAATCCATTCTAACAAGTAAAAACTATTCCAACTGTTGACAGATGTACGTAGCAGTCGTGTGGTATAAAAATCAATATTATACCTATTTTAAATAAACTCTGGTAAGGTTGAAGTAAGGTTCACGTGTATCATACCAATGTTTACCCTTGATAACCTTTGATTATACTAGGTTAGGTTATTATTTATATTATTGAATATGGATTGCTTTAATTGCTGGTAGGTACCCTTGGTTACCTTTACTTGCATGAGAGTAACCTTAAATGCATGTGGTTAACCTTAATTGCATGTGGGTAACCTTAAATGCATGTGGGTAACCTTAAATACGCAAGGGTATCGTCAAATGCCTGAGAATAACCTAAGTGCATGCTTGCTACCTTAAATGCATGTGGGTAACCTTAAATTCATGTGGGTGAAATGCTGTTGCCCTACCTTGTAAATGCTGCAAATCGGAAAAAGTACGTTCCGTTTATCGGAATGACCTGAAAATCAATAGCGATAGTTTTATACTATACGGAGATAGAAACGGAGGAACGGGCAGACACATCATGACGATACGAGTAAATGTTCATACTCGTGAACCTTAATAAACAAAGCTTTTGTATTGAGTTTGTAAAACTGTGTTTCTTTAATAGGGAGATGTTGCTGCAAAAAAGGCAACAGCGACGCCATACCGGCCGTGCGGTGATGCGGGCTTTAGACCAAAATATCATGCATAACATTTCATTTAAAAAACTACTCATATCGGCTTCCTTTTTTGCAACAATATTTTTGCCTCTTTGAATTCCCTTTATTCTTACAACGAAATGTTTTCCCCCAATCTATTAATCATATGCAGGTATTTCATACATGACCAAATTATTTTCAAGGGAGGCAGAAACAGAACCAGTAGAACCCGTTCTGAGCACAAAAAAGAATTTTTACCGTGAATCAAGACGGCAATGGACGTTGGACCTAGTGGATGATGAGAATGATGACATATATATTAGTTGCAGCGTGCTGTAGTGTGAGTGCGAGTAACCCTCCCCCCTCAAACTATATCAGCGTATTTAGTTGTTCTTACGTTTTTGTATCGACGAAATAGGAGGAGGACGATCACGCTGATTCTACGATCGAAAAAAGTAGCAAAAATGTATTATCCTCCCTCGTAAAAGTATACATTCACAACTTACATGTTTCGAACATAAGTCTTACGGCAGGTGTACGAACAGAAGAAAAGTTAAGATGATAGGAGGATGTAGTTACAATGGCAAGCTTGATACGCGACGTTGTCGTAAACAAGTTTTTATTTTACTCTGTTACATAGTCTATCATATTATATTGACTTTTTAGCAAAGTATAAGCAGGTCGCATGAGGCATAAATATGAGCACTGATAAAACGTGAGTAATATAATACGCGATAATATATAAGCCTTGCATCCAAAAGCCGATTTTTATGTATAAAGTAAAGAAAATGGGAAGAGAAAACTATTTGCCACTTTGCTAAATGCCAGTCGCTGAGTCGCTCCTTATCTCATCGTCTTTTACCATACTTTTCTTGTCTAGTAAAATACAATGTTGCTGCTGTACTTGGTACTCTAGTGACTTCCTCATCTACTAACTGACTAACTGATTAAGCTGTATATGACTCTTAACCTACAGCGACTGCTTACTCAAAAGCAGAGTATATACGTTACAGAGACCTTTTAGTATTTCATGGCTTGCATGAATATGAGTGTGATTGGAATTATTTATGACCAAGGGATCATAACAGGCAGATTGAATTTTGAAGAAATATACTACATGTGTGGATGTGTTTTGAATTTTTAGTTGAGCTATCATGTCATAGCAAGTACCGATGATTCCCGTTTACAAGTGGTATCGGGTTTTCTTGAGATGAATTTGCGTTTTATTTGTACCTACTTGATTTTGTTCAAAGCGTTGCTTTCTCTAAAGATATGTACCCAAATAACCTTGGAACTTGCGGACATTCTTTGATACTATGGCTAGCAATGTACGTAGTTTGAACAAAACGTTTGAACAAGGATACATTGTTGAAGAAATGCAAAAAAAAATATTTAAAACATCCGGTTGTCTGTAGCATTCTTGGGGGCGGCTGTGCTGTGGTTACCAATAAAATGTTCAACACGTCACAAATTTTAACAACAAAATCATCAAATAATCAGCTATTATATGTTATACTAATCTAAAGCTAACAGTATTACAATGACAAGAAGCAGATTTTTTTTCTACAACGCAATACAATGTTGCGTGCATTTGCAAATTTGAAGGAATAATATGTGTAACATGTTCAGCAGCAGGTGAAAAGAAAAGTGAAGCTAGTTCACGTTGCGTACTTACAAACAAAGTAGCACCCAAAAATCCACGTAAGCACTTTTACATGTGTGCGTGTAAATGTTCTCAAGTAAAATTTAATGTACCAAATTCGTGATGCGGTTATGCTAGAAAAGTCTCAACTGCATTGTTTCATTCTCGAATGGCAAGGATGACTGACGCAAAGATTTACGAATATTGCGCTGTTCAACAATTTCTACAGTGGTACAATTGAGGAAGTTTTTGAAAAACAGTAACCATCACGCTTCCTTTTTTGAATGAACTTGTTTATGCGTTGTTGCAAGAAAATCTACAATGTGTAGTGCATGAGTAACATTAATTAGTTTTTCTTGGTGAACTTGAACTTTCGATAAAGTAATTAACGAGGGACAGCAAAAATGTCAGGTGCGCATTTGAAATGGCAGGTCATTTGTGAAACTTCACGTGGATTTGTACTTTGTTCGTGCGTATATCAATAAATAGTTTTTTGAGACATTATTACAAGCTTTAAATATGTATTAACGTTTAAAAGGCTTAGGATTTAATTGTTATAATTACAAAAATAAATAAATATTAATATTAGATACATAGCACGTTTTTTGAATAGAACATGTACAATAGCACAAAACACAATTATCATATATACCTATAAATTAAAATTATTTGAACTAAGCTTAAAATTTAGTAGGAAGCCGGTCAACCAATGAAGAGCACTTGAATCGGTTGCAGTCCTCTTCCTCCGCTGGTCTCTTTAGTAGAGAGAAGACGCTTTTAAGGTTAGACATGTACTCCTTGGGTGTCACGGAACTGAGCACTCTGAAATTTTAAATATAAAACACATAGTTACTCAACTGAATGTAGATATAATGTCATAACTTGCAAAAAAAGATAAAAAGATAATTGCCTTAAAAGGCTTTCTATAGCCTTTCACAAAACGGATACTAGATCATAATGAAAATTAAGCAAAACTTATATGAAATACATTTTTTCTCATTTTATGCTTGAAATCTAAATCTCGTTTTTCTCCAACTGCGTCATCCTTTTCAAGGCCTGTTGTAAAAAACCCCGTTTCTTGTTTATGAAATTTTATTGGGTCAAAGGATGTGTGAGTACGGAAAGTCGTTGTACTCGGGTTTCTATCCACTACATGCAGTCGGTTTACCTGGGCAAGACAGGTGAACGTAAATCAGAAGAGACACCAACAACAAGTACCTAATTACCCAAATTCATTGATATTCAGGTGGGGATGGTTGGCCCATAATGCTAATCAGTGAGGAGAAGAAACCTCGATGACATGGATTTACGTCTAGGTATATTAATTTCTATTGTGCAGAATTACAGTCTGGTCTGGTCCGACTAGCGGGTACTTTTCTTCTTCAGTTTTGCTGAAATGGCAAGACTAATAAATTGTTCTTTGTTTGCGGTTCGAGTAAAGTGGACTCACTCACACGAACTAACCACAACTTGTACAGAAGAAGGGCTACGCTGATACGGACAATACACGAAACGGCAATACTACAACGTTTTCCGCATAAAATGACAAACCCTTATGTTAAAGGGGAAATTCACTGGGCCAGCACACGAAAATGCAAATGCTAACATACAACAACGTAATGTCCGTCAACCAGCATAAATTTGACGAAAATCTTTTTGAGTAAATACCGTTATATTTACAAGGTCGTGCTAGTGTTATGCAAACTCCAATCAAAAATTATATTTTATTTGTAGTTTCAACAAATCTTACATATTTTAAACAAACTACTGACGCACCTAAACACTTCCTCCGACTATCATGTTTCTGCTTTTACCTATGGTTTAGCATTTTACTTAAAAGCTAGAAATTTTAATAATCATTATGACAATATAATGGAAATTAAAACATCACTATTAAACTTTTCTCGGTTGGGTTAAACAGACCCAAGCACAATTACGGCGCCTTTTGTATCTGGTATTATCAAAGTGAAAATATGCAAGGGGATGATGACACAATGCTTTCTTGTTCGATTACCTAAATCGCGATTACCAGTTTAATAGCAATGTTGTTCTCACGAGTCTGTCATAATGACTTGTACAAGTGCCAAAAATGTCAAGTTCCTCTCTCTGCCTTTTGTGACTTGTGTGAATATTATGCAAAGTTTTCTGCATGTATAATCTAACCAAGCTGAACCCAATGCCTCTCATAGCATTTATTTCATGATCATTTGATCATGCATTTAAACACATTAGACTTTTTGTTGTGTGTAAGTGTGTAATGTATCTTGGACTCGTGTCTGACCATAAATATTTAAGACATGTAATTTTCCATGAACTTGAGCAGCATAATATGTTTGTGCGGATGAAAAATATGGGTCATCCATTCTCCTATAACATTCCTAATGTCAAACGTTAGCATTGTATTACCATCAATTGTCAATGTCAGTATGATTTTCTTGAAATCAACACCTTTGCCAAGCTTAAAATTTATATTGCTTTTTAATGCAATGTAGTGTGAAATTCTGGAATCTCCAGTAAAGTATTTTCATAGTTCTGCCACCTTACACTACCTAAAATTTTCTAAGCGCAATAATATAATAATATTATTACACTGCATTCACAAAGTGTAATATTCAAATTAGATTTTGAACAAATGTACTAAAAACCAACACTATGTGCCAGTGATATGTGGGTCAAAAGTGGTGGTGTCGATAATAGTAAAGCTATCTTTTTCCTAATGACTAATACAGATGAACAGATTGGCGAAACTGATGAAAAATTTATTATGAATCATTAATAACGCTTTAACATGCAAAATATTTGCTCACATTCCTCAAAAATGGAAGTCAGGATGGATTATACCCTATATCGAATCTGTGCATAACTACTTGACTGTGTAATAGGCTATAATAATATAGGTGATCAGTCTGTTTTAAGGCGTTTTCATAACAGGCGTAATACATTCCCCATCATCGTCATTTCTGGCTTGTCTAACCCTCATGAGATGAAGTTAATGAACGGTAGGAGTAAATAATATGGGCAGTGTGCCAAAAAATAAAATTTGAGTGTGTGGTCATCCTGTTTAATCGTCTCCTGCTTTTCTTTCAGAAAGAAGAACCACCGTTGCCTCTTTCTCGTTTTCTTAAAAATCTACATAGATAAACCATTAGGACTCAATGGTATCCGAAAAGAACTGCAAGTTTGTCTTTTAAAAAATCCAGTTACTTGGTTTGTTGAGCAACCTCGAAAAATTACTCATTTGACTCATTTTGTAGAGCCATCTACAAATTGAGATTTTTCGGCAGCTTTGACAAAATAGGCCCTCCTAACACACATACAATGTGACCGTGTGTTAATGCTTTAAGGAAATTCAATGTAAAACAGGCTTCGTTTTCATATTGCTCACAATGCAATACCAACTTATAACTGACTATGCAAATAATACCTAATTGAACCATAATTCTAACTAATAGATTTTTTGCCCTGGTCCGATCAGCAGAAAGGAAAGTAAGCGTCCATCTAGCATGTTTTTATGGGAAACCGTAAATCATATCTAAAAATTAGTTTTTTTCAAGTATTTTATGGGATTTATCAAAGTAACAAAGCAATTTGTCGTGGGCGCAGCAGTAATGACACAAAATGGTATTAAAAAGATAATTGATTATTTTTGCTAGCATGTAGTATCGCCATCATCCTCCCTAGAGAGACTGTTAACCCCAACACTCGCCCTTTTTTTACGTGTCAGCTCAGTGCAGTAGTAGTTTTGGGAATATGAGATGATAAAACTCTACATTGCAGAAATTCATTTTCATTTGTTTGAAATCCATTTAACAATATGGCGTTTTCTGCACTGCATATTAGAAAATCGACTATGATCATAATCATAAAATCATCAACTTGTTCACAGTATCTTTTTTCGTATTAAGCCAATTGGCCACAAAAAAGCTGTTATGGCTATCACTAAAGATTGTGGCTACTCCTGACTGACTGATAATAGGGTGTAGAACAAGATGATGATTCAGTTTGGTTAAGTTCAACTAAGAACTAGACGGTTTACTCATATACGTGCACTGTGCACAAATACGCACAATGATAATCTGATGACGATAGCAGGATCTTATTTGAATGTCTTTAAGTCAGTTGGACACATGCATTGGTTAGCGATCATAATCATATTTCGAAGGTGTAGCAGTGATAGTGATAGGTAAAGTGGTTGCTTAATTGTCGACAACACATTCTGATCTGATAGTAGGGGTTTGTAAACGCACCAAAATCCGGTCTTTCTCTGTGTGTCTGTATCTCTAACAACACAAAAGTTGGCTGGTTGGTTGCACTTATTGTCAATCAGTGTTGTAACGGTATCATCATGATCACAAAGAAACGAGCTAATCGTAAGCACAATGGTCATTAGTAATAGCAATTTGCTGTCATATTTAAATCCATAAAACTTTTGCAGCACGCCAGGAGGCTTTTGCATTGAATGTAAAAGGTTTTCTCCATGGCCGTGTCGTTTAATTGACTCGGTCAAGATAGAAAGAAAAAGTAAGATGTATTTTTGTATTTAAGTCTGAAAGTTTTTGGGTATGACCAAATGAAGCAGGGGAAAGAAAATGCAATAACGCAGAAAGTCATTTACTATCCGTCATCAAACGTGTCATGTTTGTGGGAGTTGTGTAAATTATGTGTTTTGTCTGTCAGTTTTTCCCAGTTCTCCCTTACCACCATCACTGGCATGTTATCTTATTCTGGCGTATTATCTTTCGAATAAAATTCAGACTTTTTCTGAGGCGCTACAAAAGGTTTCTAGAACAGGCAGGTTATCAAATCTCTATGCAGAGGAAGGGTTATTGAAATGAAAAATCTTAAAACTGCTTAACAGTTTATAGGATCCATGGAGGTGTGCATGATCTGTTTACTCCACTTCTCTGCACTCTCTACTCGATTATGAGTATGAATGCCAGATGAATGAAGATAGTGGTGGTAAAAGTGGGAGCCAACTATTTTCTAACCTTTATTATCATCATTATCTTGAAGCAACCTATAGATACAGGTCTGTAGTAGAAGAGGAAAAGGTAGGTCAAATTCTTCTTATTCTGCATACCGTCTTCACACAAACAACAAAACAAGGCAACATGTGCAACTATATTTCTTCGGACTATGACTTGGCTAGGATTTTTTATGCAGCCACGGGTGATGAGCAACACTATAAAAATTCCGACTGATTTTTCTCCTTTTGGGGGAACATTCATACAGCTAAACGCATAAGAAGAACCCAATAACATGCTTGCATTTTTGCATACTTTACTCAACAGAAAAAAACCAACTAATAAAATGCTTCGTTTTTTGCACACTCGTTAAATTAAAAGTATTTCGTTGAAATCTTTACAAAAACATCCACATAAAAAATCAGATTCATCATCACTTTCTTTTTTATGGATTGTTCTAACGATAAAAACGTATAATAACATTTTGCATCATAGACTTGAGTATTACGCTTGTTCGCTGCTGTTGCACTTAAACAGCAAAATTTTGCCCCTTCAGCAGACATGATGCATGTGCAAAAGTACACGCAAATTGCATGCAAACGGGAAAAATACACCAAAAGTACGCGCACATATTAATTTGATCATAACTTGGTACTCGCTGAGAGGCTAGTGCTATATGACTGACTGACAGACAGACAGACAGAAAAAGGGTACGGCAACATCTTAATTTTTCGCAGAAAAAAGGATTCTAACTGATTGTGACTACTTAAATGGTATACAAATATGTAATAGAATTATCATGATTATAGTTTGTAGCTGTACGCGCTACGAATAAGTACCTACTTTGTTGTTCCTTTCCTTACTACAGATTCCTGCAAGGTTTCTTAATGCGGCGAATTTGAATGAAAAAGGAAGATGATAAGAGATTTGAATGATGGTGGACCAAGAACTTTTTGCTTTAACAGGTGCACAACATAAAGCAACGTGTTTTTTCTTTTACCTTTCATGTAGTTTACTGAACAACTAGAAAAAGATGAATTGTTTGCGCTTGCTTGCCTGTTTGCAATCTTGACTTTTTCATCTTTGATTACTATCTCAGTTTTTACAAGATCAAGAACTTGATATACCGACTTGCTACTCTATAAATATTACTAAAGCAGCTACCACTACTGCAGATCATCATTGCCTATGAAAATAATAACTAGTCTATAAATTTTGTTTTAAGTAAAAACGACAGAGCGCTTGTTTAGAGAGCTAACTACTAACTTAACAGAGGAGGAATAATATTGTACCATTGCAAAAAGATGCACATTTCGATGCAAATTGTGAGATGCTCAATTTGTAAAACTGCTGACATGATTTAAAATGATTGCAAACAAAATGCGTTGGGATGCATCGATGCTTCTTATAAACATTTCCGCAACAAATGCCAAAACACAGGAGAACGGAAATCGAAAAGGATTTTCACTTGTTATGTTTCAACGAGAAAAATGCATACAGGATGAAGCAGAAGCATCCTTTGGAAAATTTCTTTGTGCACTTACAATAATACTTCAACTTACTTTGATTGTGATTCTGGGATGGGATTTGAATGAATGGAGTGAGCATAATATATGAAAGTGATGTTTAGTGATGTCGGTGCCTTTTCATTACTACAGTTCCATGCAGGCATCCCGGTGTAACCAAATACACGAATAGAAACTGATGATGAGTGACTGGGAAAGAGGTCAATAGGAACCAAAAAAGAGGAAAACTGGTTCCAATATGCTTATTGGGACCAAATAGTAGCCTGTAGTATTCGCTTTTGTGGACCACTCTCTCGGAGCTGCTCTTCTAATAAAGGCGTTTAGTAAACCGTTTGTAAGTACAAGTTCACAGGCTTCTTGTTAATAAAACGTGTAGCTTGTCCGAGCCGAAACGCGTGCAGTTATGCAACAAAACGCTATTCTGCTTGTGGCAAATTTTCACGTGCAGATGAAAATCGGACTTTGTGTGTTGGAGTATCTATTTTCTACACAGTCAAGTATGTGCTGTGGCTCCCGGGCACAAGTAACCGCAACAACCGAACACCCATGCGAGTCAGTAGGAAAAGGAAAAATATAAACCTACATAATTTCTCTTTCAACCGTTTGAACTGCCTAGTGAAGTAACATTTTACAATGAACTTGGCAGACAAAGACTTTATGAAAAGTGTACACCACGACATCATGATAGACTACACATATTATAGCCCCCAATGCTGATTGATGAACAACCTGCTCTTTCATTGTTCCGTGAAAGCAAACGGAGTATAAAATTACTCCGTCGGAAAATTCATCAATAATGGAGTTTCCAATTGATTGCTTAAACTGCTTTCAGCTTTCAACATCATCACCATCATTGTGCTGTCGTCGCTCAAATGCTATTATCCTTTACCACCACCACCCACTCTATAAGATCTTGTTGAAGTACGCGTTCTTATGCATTCCGCTATAAATATGCAACTATATGTAGCACTTAAGGTTTCATTTCCATTATTTCTCTTGTGTAAGATCTATTCTCTCCGGGAGCTTCAAGCTACAAAATAGACTATCTAATATGCCATATAAGCAAGATTACTTACTGTTCTACACTGTTGGCAGTGCTTCCCTCCAGACCAAGCTTGCTGCAAAATCCTTTCACACGACAAATCGCATAGTTAGGACATTCATACTTTTCCAAGGCTCTTCCCACGGTAGACGTGACGCTGTCAATGTACGGCTATTTATAGAAGTACAACACATACTTTTAAAATGTTTTACAAAAAGCGTTTTTGAACAATAAACAAGATACACACCTGATAATCCGTGTAACTAGTTTCTAAACTCCTTCTGACAATTGGCGCTAGTTTATACTCAAATCCTCCAAGGATAACGTACAAAACGACAAAAATTGGCCCTGCCAGCCCAATCAATATCAGTGGAATCAAAATGTAATCAATTGAACCTTTCAGTGGTCCCGGGGGTGGGGGTATGGGACCTGGTAGTCCTGGAATTGGTGGTGGCAGTCCTGGTGGTTGGGGGTTTCCTACTCCCACCCCAAATCCTCCAGGGCCTCCCCCAAAACCACCTCCGGGGTTTCCTTCCCCAAAGTCTCTAAGTGCCGGATCCTCGTCATCCACCGCTTCCTGATCAATGTCTCCATTTCCCCCGTAATAATATTCATTTTCTGCTTCCCCATGATCATGTTCGTGATTGTGATCGTGGTCATGGTCGTACGTTTCTCCTGGCTGACCTTGATCATACTGCGACGACGCTTCCCCGTGGTCAAAGTAATGCTGATGCTCTTGGTCCTCCTGCCCACCGTAAGTGTCCTCTCTCCTCTGGAGTATTTGCCTATTCCCTCCCGGTTTACTCATCACCATTTCCCTGGGTAGTGCTACCATGGCTTTTGCTTCGGCTGGCATTGATCGTGCTGTAGAAGCGTCTGCCCTTTCTTGAGCATGAAAATAGCTGGCAGCTGTGTGCACTTGTGGATACTGACCTTGATGCGTAATTGGACTTCCATTCCGCGCCTCATCGTGATTTTCGGGTAGGCGTGAGTACACAAAATTCCTGATTTCTTCACGGTTTACCGTGGCGGACTGTTTCGGATACACCCCGACAGTGGGCTTGGAGAATCTTGTTCCATTATTTCGCAATTCCCCTACCTGCTCGCGTTGCGATAAGTATTTCTTTCCCGCAATTGCTTTAGGGTCCGAGGAAAACTGCTGTTGCTGCTGTTTACTTTCCCAGTTTCCTCCTCTTTCCCCTTGACTCTGACTTTGATGATGGTCATACAAAGAAAAGTCGCTGGGATATACTATGCTGGTTCTGGGCAACTCTGTGACAACATCGCTTCTTCTCTCCGCAGCATCTCCATCGCTGCTGCCACTAATTTTAGTGGAAACTACACCATCACTAATGCTACTGCTACCGTCACCCACATCAAAACTGTTGACAGGCGAATTTTGTTGCTGCTGATGAGCATGAACAATTCTGTCCAGATGCTTATGATCGTTTGTGTGGAACTGGTAGGAGATGCTGGGCGAGATGGAAAAGGAGGATTGCGAATCCTCTCCGTTCAAATTTGCATTATGAAAATAATTATTATTGGTATTACTACTACTACTAATATGATTACTAGCACTATACTGTCTCCCCTGTCGTTCTGTGTGGTTTAGTGACCTTGGATCCCAATTCGGGGCTTCACCAGCATCATTAATAATATTACTTGGAGTACTCGTCAAACTGGCACACCACGTCTGAGTCCAAAGGCAACCAAAAACTGTCACTAGAGTAGTGAGCACCAAAAGTCTCTTTGAGCGCAACATTGTCACCTGAAATATGTTATTGAGCAACGGCACTAAATGGCACAAATTTCCAAGAGGAATATGTTACACACTGGAATCAACTTTTTGAAATCTGCAAAGCTGTGTTGTTCTTTTCTACTAATCACCAGTTTTTATATTACGTTGTAAACAGCTCTGCTTGTTTTTTGATGCATGCCACGAAAGTATTGATTCCATCACCAGGTTTCATGCTGAAATACGATCAAAGCTTAATTTTTTCAATAATTCCACAAAAAACCAAAGATTATTAAGCCAAAATGCAAGGCTAGATTGAATGAGAAATACTTGGAAAGTCACTCAGGATCTAAATACGGTTTTTCATCTAACCACAAATTTTGCTCTGCTACTTGGAAACTACGCTTTCAAACGTAATGCTCAACTTTGAAGAAATTATAGCTTAAATGGTTTATCCTTAATTACACTATTCCTATATTCTATACCACCAAGATCGCCAAATCTTCCCTAAGAAGCTTGGTGAAACCCACGGAAGAGCACCAAGCTAATAATAACACCCAGTAAGGAAAAAGGTCACAAGAAAAGTGGTGGATTCATGCAAGATAGCAAACATAGAAGGAAAAGAAGAGTAAAGTGGACAAAGAGGGTGGTGGTAGGTGACCAAAACCGCCGGCAACAAAGGCTTAAAATACTTTGTCTCCTTCTTATCATTATTAGGTATATCCCCAGGTATCAGTCTTCTACTTCCTTTTCCACCACGACAGGTGCATTAAGTCGTGAGTTTCAATGAGTCGCATATTATGTATATATGATTAGTAGCTGTTTGTACATCATGTCATGGATTTCCTCAAACAGCTTTTGTGCTTTATGGTAATAATACCCCTTACCTCTTTCTCTCTCTAGCTGTTTAGTTTACCTTTCTTTTGTTCCTAATTGACAGTAGTGTGTTGATGATGACGTTCGTATGTTTAGGTATATGTAACATGATCATTATGATCTTCCGTCGTATAATATATGTGTCAGATTTGAGATACAGTGCAGTGTGTCAGTTGTGCCATAAGAAGATGATCTGCAAAAAGGGTGAAATAAAAATAGATACATACATGCCAACACACTTTTACAGACTCTAGAGACTTATTATTATTATGGAATCGATGTTGCTACATGAAACATCATTCATTATAATGGCAACGTTACCACACTGGACATTTGGTATGGTTGCTAGAATAAAGTCCAAGAAGACTAGTGGTGAGCGAGAATAAAAGCCAATAGTATCAATGTCTCATTTACCACGTTTTGCCATGAGCACCATCAAACTTAGAATCCGTTATTATATACATTTCCCCAAAGTTGAACAGAGAAAAGTCCACTACTGGTGTGGTAACATGCTAAAGAAATGCAATAATTTGTCTTGACAGCACACCACAGCAGTAGACAACAAGCAGAATGGACGGAAGGAGAAGACGTTAACAAGATGAGCAAATCTTACGAAAGGAAAATGCTAAAATGTAATGAAACAGAATACACACAAAATCATTATCGTCAGTGGATAGGGCCGCTTGAAAATGATCCTTGGTTTAAAATGCGCTCATTATGATAATTATATGGAAGTTCACTAGTAGTATCTACGAGAAAAACTGTTGTAGTGAAAACAACTTGGATATATGGAGTAAAGTGAGGTCTATCCGGTGAGTACTGGTATTTAGGTACTGGGCTCCAAACTGAAGCCAGCTACCGCCAGAGGCGGGCGGGTTCTCTACATGTGTAATAATTATTAAGGTACATAAATAGCAGAGATATTATTGATACATACTTAAAGAAAATACATTGAATACTCTCGTATCGTATTGGTTGATGTCATTACAAATCAACCAGACTTCAGTCCCTCTTTTTACACGAGTTAAGAATATTCCTAAATGTAGCAGACGCTATTATGACACCATAGACCTTTCAAGTAGGCAGATTTAAGCCAAGTTTCTAAATCACTTCATTAGCAATTGACAGTGAAATACTTTAAAAATCATTCAAAGCTGTCTCTCTTGTTTGCATAAATATCCCATATATGCGTTTAGAGCAGCAGCAGAGCAGAGTGACACACTGTAGGTGATTCTCAACGGGAGATTAATATCAACCTAGATTTTGAACAAACGACGACTCATAAACTATTTACCAGACAGTCAGCATATTACAGCTCCCTTTTCAAAACTATTAGCGCAAACTTTGTAACAGTCACCACAACTTTATCTGGTTAACAAATGCAGCAGCTTAATAGAATAGTACAACCAACTTGGCAACATGAGATTTTTGGATGGACATAATTTTAGTTGCACATTCTCTGAGTCGGCTAAGTTCACGTACGTAGCAGAGATTTGCACACACAAGTGGGCTTTAAATCGATTTTTGGCCTACTTTATCACACAAAGTGAGATGGTTTTGGAGACGACTGACATTGACAGAGACCCCGATGTAGACTCTCAAAAAGCTTGGTACGTTTATTTGTGAATGCACTTCTTTCGTCAAACAACAAAAATAATGCACTGAATACGGTCAGTCTACTGTCCACTTGTTCTGATGATACTTGAAACTTTAAAGTAGACAGAAAAGCAAGCAAAAATTTTGCAAGCTTTTTTTCTTTTTTATACTTGTGGAAACAGAACTGAATGTCAGAGGTTGAACATGAACATCACTCCCTAATATTTTAATCCTTGGAGTATTTTTGAAAATCCGTTTTGGGTGATGCAGCAGTTAGTTACTAAGATCGCGATGGAGATTGCTCACCACTTATATTTATAACTTGTCTTACTGTCCATATTATAGCTTTTATCCTGTAATAAATGACAGTTATTTGTGACATGAAAACAGCGTTTCACACTTGAGTGTAGTAAAAACATGTTCATACATGAAAATCGATCATCGACAATTTAAAGCCAACAACGCAACGGCATCATCATCAGTATTAACTTTCACTAAACATGCTAATGCTGAGGCATAATGTTCCATGCAAACAACGACTTCTAAAACAAACACGGTTTCTGTTTTTGCAACAATCTTGTTGAAAACTTCTAGATAACTTTTGAAATTTGACAAGGATCGACAAATTTAGCGCTAAAAGTAAAAGTAGTCGTTTGTAATACAGTCTTATAGAGTGTTTTTTAGGATAAGACATCGTTTAATGCATCCTTTCTGAAAACTTGATAATATTAAACATTACTCTATTTGATGTTTGCAGATTACCGAAAAAAAGTTTTTATGTATATACTCTTATCTGCCAATAAAACAAGGCCTGAATTTCTTCCAAAGTGAAGTACTACAGCATAATTATCAGTTATATGGCTTGAGTGTTTATCGGTATTTTACTATTGTAGTGTTTGCATGATTCAGAATTTACCATACTACCCATTCATTTGCCCCAAATGTAACATGGTACTTTTACAACGCTTCAGCTTTTCTGCCTTTTCTAATTCTGCTTTGACTTTGGCTTATTCTGATTTATTGATTAGGTCATCGGCCATACCGCAACTTTACTTAAAGCAGAGACTTGAATAAAACTGAAAGGATCGACAGTGCTTGGAAAGAAGGCAGGTTGGCTTAATCTGTAAATTCACGAGAGAATGGCTACAGGAGAACTCGGTACGAGTTTACTGTCTGCCAACTAGCAGCAACAGGCCTGGGATACTAGCATATAAGTTGCAATGCAATGCTGCAAAAATAGTATGTTTTTATGGTTCCCATTCACAAAACAGAAGAGGAAGAGGCTATGGATAGTACTTTTCTTTTGCACGTAGCCTGTGCTCCTCAGTGGAACATCATTTTTGCAACTGTGAAAAAATGTCTACTTTTATGGGACTGGAACAAAGGTTTCCGGTTCATTCGTATTAATGCAGCGTGTTCTCATATTTAGAAGATCGTGCTTTTACATAAAATCGAATGTTGTCTCTGGCTGTTTGCAACTTGTTAGCACTGGAACTGTTATGAGACCACATTGGTTATGAAACAAACTTGTTTACAAAAGGTAAATTCACAGATTCACAATTTGCGAAATGATTCTGCTTTTCAAAACAGTGTGCCTACCAAATAATTTGCATGCATGCTTAAAATAAAATGTTGTTTTTCTTTCAGTTTGTTCTTGTATTCTGCCTTTTGCATGTATTGAAACTTCAGCTAGTTGAGCTGTCTGAATGTAAAAATACGAACCATTTAATAACTCCAGCCATAGTACTTACTCCTCGATGGTTAATAAATAAACACAAAAGTGAGGAGGTTTGCCGTGCTTAAATTCATTAGCAAGATTACACATGCGCGTCAATCACCAGTGTAGCGATGACTTTTGATTCAAAGGAGAAATTCTGTACATAAATATGTAACGACATGTTTGAATAGAATCAAGTGTGTCAGTAGTGTGACCAGGACAAATGATAATAAATCATCCTTTCAGGTCATTAGCGGATGAGACAATGTAATAATGCTCATCTACATTGACAAAAATGATGTATAGATCAACTTGCCCCTTTTTCTTTTGATTTCGCAGAAGACAGTTTATTTGCAGATTTTATTTCAGTACAGCTTCTGGAGTACAAATCATTGGAGGGGATTTTGGAGCAAGAGGAAGCATTTTGTTATTTAAATAGAGTGAATGGTTCAAGGTAAATTTTCACGCAAGACAGGGACACCAACAATATTGCAAATCTTTTCCAAACGCTGCCTTGAAAATCTTGGTCGAACGTAGTATTGTAAATTTTAAAGTTTTTAGTGCAAGATGGTGTCGTCGAGTTGTCATCGTTTCATCTTTTTGTCTAGGAACATATCATAAAGTTTTCAGTGTTTTATTCAAAGAAAAAATATTTCATCATCAAATTTTCTATCGTGTTATATCAATCGCCGAAAATATATTGCCCAAGATCCCTGGATATAAAGACTTTATGCGCACAGAGATGCGTTTATGCGGCGAATTTGCAAGCTAAACAGTTTTTAATATAAACAGTACATGCACTCATAACTCCTATATACTGTCAACAACATCACTATTATGTTATGTTTTAACTATTCTTTGTGATGACAGCATAAGTGTTGGATTAGTATGATTATACACATTTAAAGAAAATATATTATGCAATCAGCAATCAAAAACAAGAGGAACTGATGAACTGATTACGCATTGTCAGTATTAAAGCAAAAACTATAAGCAAAGGGAGACTGTTACGAGTATTCCTTTAACCCATAGTTTCTTTGGACTGTCATGTACTACTCCTGGTGGTAATTTTATACCAAAACCGCGTCAAGAATTCTTGTACAACTATATATTTCCTAATTTATTCCACACATGATATTGCCTGTCAACGCATTCAAAGTATAAAGATGACAAGTTTTTGTTGAAAGATTTACGGCAATTTTCCACTTTCACGTCTGCTACTTACATCTCTCCTCTAAGAAACAGGCAGCCGACAGTGCGAATTGCGGAATATTAAATGTGAAGCGTTAACATTTTTTCACTTCAATTCTTGCTGGTTCGTGCGTTTGAATGTGATTGTTTATTGGAGAACTCCAGAAGGGATATGCCTGTAATAAGGGTGCTTTCAAAAATGCGAAATTACTAATAGCCCAAAAAAGACAGAAAAAGTCTGCTGCAAACTCCCGTCATCCCTGCCATTATATCGTCATTCATCATGAGCTTTTTTTATCATAATCATCAATACTAACTATATACCTCTATTATGAGCCAATCAAACTGAACTTGTACGTCTGTCGATCTTCTGTCTGAGATGGTATAGCATGGCCTAAGCATGCCATTCAGTTTTTGCACACAAGGAGTGTTGATGATGTACGTGCTACCGTCTTCTTGCCGTTATTCCAGAAAGAGAGACCAAGAGTCGTGCGTTTTCATTTTCGCGTTATTTCCCAGTCACGTTGAAACTCTGCTATTTTCACGCTAGTGCTGCACAGCCAAGTACTTGTGTGCATATCATTCAATTAGCACGATCTTTTATTTCTATTTTTGATTAATTATTGTCGTTGTCGTTAGAGAAGGCAGCCACCCTCACTTCAGGAAAGTGACTTATTTAATAATAATGTTTTGAATCAAAACTTTTGATAGATATGAGGAAAAAGTGAAAAAGGTGCACGAAGTTATCTAACGCGAAACAAAAGGTAGTACATTAGCGCAAGGTTGCAAGATTTCCCCCGCATTACATGTGCCTGTGTGAAAAGTACGCGCGTGTTTTTGCCAATTGACTTAGCATTTTTATGCGGACTTGCAGAAGGTTCTTTGCACATTCTTTCTAACTACTTTGTATACGTCAATGCTTATATAAGTAATAGGAAGACAAAGAAGTGCTCCTGTCACCACCTGCTGTTGCTTTCATGTTTGTGGGTGGTTTTAGTGTTTGTCAATGACTTTGACACTTGCCAAATCGAAAGTGGTGAACAGAAGTCTCACAAAATAAATAAAGAACTGACGCATTGACTCTTTATATGAACTCGGTATATTTGCGAAGCAGTTTTTATGAATGGTACTGTGCCATTTTATGAAAGTTTTCGTCTCTAATAATTGATCCTTTATTCAACGTACGGTGGAATACATTGTTATCCAGCAAATTGCACATTAGTGCCAGGGGCAACATGAGGTAAAACATAATACCTTTCTTTACATAATAATACCAGTGTTTGATTCATCCACTAAGAAACTTTGTCATTTCAATATCATAAAACCTGGGGGAAAATGAAAATTCCGTAGGATTTAAAGATCACCGAACATATTAATGACGTAACATTGCATAATTTATGCTTAGTAACGCCTACGGCATGTTTTGACAAAATAGAAAATTTTACGTTGTTTGTCGTCTGCATATTTTAGGGTAATTTGAACTTACAGTTAAGAATTTTTAGGAAAACGATAAGTTAATAATGTCATGATTCATTAAAGATAATAATAGAAATGCATGTGAATACTTTGACCTTGACCTTAGTGATTCTTCTTAAGATGATACGAGGAAAAACATGATTCATAGATGCCAACATTAATAAATTGTCTTTACTATCTGTTTTCTTATTTTTGGTTTGAATGAGACTGAGCTACGAACAAAGCTTAGCCATAAAAGCATTTTTCATATTTGTTATTGCGGCAAATAATAAATGACACATTTGTCTGTCTGAAAACCCCAGATACAGACAAAAAACATTTAATATTTGTATCCGCCCATTTCCTTTGTCTTGATTGCTGGTAACTTATCAGAGTTAAACTTGAATACCAAAGCAATCCATGCTAAATCTTTGCTTCCCATTCGTCGATATACCTATTAAACATGAACCTACTCAAAATTATTTGCACTGTATAATACCTATATTTTGTATTATCAATGCTACAAAATATTCTGCCGCGCAAAAGTGGCTATTAACGATTATGACCATTATTGGAATTTACTGAATCGAATTTTGGGAGTTTGTGAAAGCAGACTTCAATTTTTGCAAACCACTTCTAGAATGGCTAATGGAGAACCGACTTTCCACCACTCTTTAGCTAAAGTACTGCTCCGTTGTAAAATACACTTTGTTCGCCTGTAGCTCTATAATATTAGTTTCAAAGTAAAACTTTCTTTTGAAGCGTCCAGGCTTCTGTCATGGTCATAAATATTTACATTGGTGTTTTTTATTTTGAAGCTATTCAACTAAAACCCTGTTATTTTATTCTATAGATAACACATAATAGGCATCCAATTAAAAATCAAATGTTCTAACTAGCTTTTCAGCACTATTTTTTGTCGTTTACAAAGCAAATTGTAAAAATAAAACTTGTTGAAGCGTACAGTGTACTGCGTGCACACAAACGAACCTAACGTAAGGTAAATAAATTCATAAAACTAAGTGAAAATGTTCAATCGTTCAATGCGTCTATGATTTTGGAGGAAAGACAGGGAAAGTATGTTCTACAGAAACATGTATGTAAACAGAAACAGTTGAAATTGTCGTCAGTTACACTTGGACACAGAAGACAGCTTTCACCAGAGGAACAACACACACAAGCATATTATAACCTACTAGGCTGAATGGAATGTTTCCAGGTATTTATGCCCATGCATAGCATAAACGGAAGCTGGTTTGAATTGATATGAGTTCATACATTTTGCACACAAATTGGGTTCATTGAATTATAACTTTATTTTACACAGTACATAATGTAGCCAGGTTATACAGTTTATTCCAAACGAATTCCTTCAAAATCCCTTATGCTTCCGTCTCATCTGCCAGACAGTATGTAGTATGTAATGAAATTGTGTGCAATATCATTTCTGCTGTGTTCTGGTGTAGCAAGGGATAACAATGTTAGTACAAGCTCATGTTACCAAAGCATAGGCTTAGGACCCGGGTTCCTGTCGGATTTCCAAACGAGTGAAAAAAGATGGATCTAAATTCCAAAAGTCGAATGAAACACCTGTACAAAATGTATGATGATGTTATGAACACCCAGATATTCTGGTTCATATTATTATTGCATTTTATGTGGGATGAAGGAAAAGTACTAGGGTACATTTTTGCACGTGTAGTGCTACAGAAATAAATAGATTGCACAATCGGTTTTGATATTGGCGAGGGAAAATAGAATTTTAAACCTGGTTGAATTCTAGAAAGGAAATCCGAGTTTTGAACATTTTCCTTGCTTTACCTCATGCAACGTGAAAAGAGATTATATAGCAGTGTGCTGTTACTAGAAGAACATAAAGACTACATGAACGCAGAAATGGGATAATGCCAGAATAGGAGAAGAGTAAAATGTCAAGATAAAGTTACACTGCGACAGAGAATCGCCTCTGATAAATAAATATAGGTACCTATCTACAGATATATTACATTACATGCACGTTAAATAATATGGTTCTCTTTACCATTTTAAGTATTTAGATATCTGATAAAACACTACTTGCAAGCTTTACAACTCACAGGCATCGGTTTTCGTCCTCGTGCATGCAATTCTGTCGCGAAAAAGTTATGGCGCTTGTAACTCTTTGTGAAAGGCTACTTGATCTTGGTGAAGGATAAATAACAGCACGGGAGTGCAAGCAGCAGTGTCCATGGCGCGTACTACATTTATTATAGCCACTGTTTAACAGTAGTTTTATTTACATCAGTTATGTCGCTTTATAGTTGGGGCCCCATTAGGAAAACACCTTCCTCGAGCAATTTTCAAATAGAGAAATACAATATTTTTTCGGAACAGTAAATGCAGTACTCATTCAAACAGAAACAAGAAAATCTCAGCGTGTACACGGCTGACATCATGCAATTATTCACTGCAAATTCCTGAATTCATTTTAGGATTACACGATATAAAACTAAATATTTGCAAAAAAAAACATTCACGTGCTGGTCCTTGGTACAATCATCCAGCGTAGAAGCGTGAAATAAACTGATTGTAATGATAATCCGGTTAGCTTGGTTTATTTTACGAGGAGCTGTAAACTTTATGATGGCATTAGACTCAATTAATTAGCGCCACTGTTTTATGTTTTCCTGCAATTTCTATATTAATTCCAAATGTCAGCCTGGTTTCACATTTTGCAAGACTGCTTGGTTTTATAATCCAAATCACTGGAATGCACTAAAGCTCATAAATTTTTCGATTATCGTTATAATATTCTTAGAGCATCTAAATCGGTGCCACTCTGATATTTATCCATTTTTATTATGAGTGTAATATTAGTCGAAGTTGCAACGCAAATGGAAGGAGTAATGTGCATGTTATAAAATAGAGACAGGGTAAATGGTAACCTTTTTTACAGTAAAAATCTTTTTTTGTCTCGTTATAAAAATGGAGTTTAGAGCGTCTGTCAAAGTCAAAACGTGAAACAAGACGTGCAATGCAATGACGCAACCCACAATCCAGAGCTAAATAAAATATTCCAAGGTTATTATGAATTTTTCATGATTTCATAAAACATTTACCCATTTATGCAAAAACAGGCAGCAGACAGATACACACGGGTGTGAACATGGATTTAATGATATTAAAAATATATTAGGAGTAATTGAATTTAATGCAGATATAAAATGAAAAATTTATAATTGACATTTTTTAATAAATAACTTTTCGGAAAGGTCTACCAAGGATCTCATTCAGTACATGGTCCTTTGGACCATTTTATTAGGATGGGCAGGATGTCTCAGCCACCACGATTACGTTCCTGAAGGTAATATTTAGTACACTGAAAATTGCCATTCATGGAGTTTTTTTTCGGCTTGTGTAGTCTTGAATGAATGTGTTATGAATGAAGGTGCATAGCATTAATATAAAATCTTGCATTTTGCATGTCATGTACATTTATAATCTCCAAAGACTCAGACTACTGGATGAAACAAGGAAAGAAAACAGTGATGGAGGCGCTAAAGCCAAAGACAATGAACGGCATTGCAAAAAATGTCATACTTTTTATCGGAGACGGAATGGGACTCTCGACCATTACAGCGGCACGAATTTTTAAGGGTCAACAACAAGGAAAATCCGGAGAAGAGGGATATTTAACATTTGAAAAATTCCCTCATGTTGCTCTTGTTAAGGTATGTTGTCCATGTATATTCCGAAAAGTAGCAGAACGACAAGGTTTTGTATGACTTGTGTTCAAGCTCCGAAAACAATTTTTAGCACTTGAAATAATTTTGTGCACACGCCTCTTAAAACTCAAAGCGTTTGACATCATTAACCAGCTCAAAACTTCACTTTCGAGATTTTTCTACGAATGGTTTAGCACTAGGTATTAAGCATTTTGATTTGCGCTGTAGCATTTAGCCTTGGCCCATTTGTTTCTCAGCGTGAAATCCAGTTTTTATGAAAAGCCACATGCACAACTATTCCTTAATATTAATAGCCGAACAAAAGGGCCATAAAATGCTGTGAATTCTTGATGAATCATTATATAGTTTCTTCTGCTAGGATATTAGAGATCATTTTCGCATTACTATAATCATTTTTTCTTGTTTGCTGCTTCCTGGTACATCCTACATGTCAGACTTATAACGTAGACCGTCAAGTACCCGACTCAGCAGGAACTGCAACAGCCTTATTTAGCGGGATAAAAGGAAATTACTACACCGTTGGACTCAATTCTCACGGTATCTTCAACGTATGCAATCCGGAGGTGGAACAAGAGGCAAAAGTTTCCACTCTTCTCGACTGGGCTATCTCCGCGGGGAAATCTACAGGTACGTCCATTACTATATGTGCACTTTGTTTACGATACAAAGTTGATGGTCATGATAGCCTTTAACGGGAGTAGTTTCCGCTTTTTATAACTCATTATGATGGTTGATGTTCTTGGAAATGTAGCACTTTGCAACTGCTATGTATGAGCTGTAGTTTTTTATAACGGAAAACAGCTAGGAAGGGATGAAGGGAGAAAGGCGAATGATAACGTCATCTAAACTTGATGAAACTAAAACAAAGATGTATAAGCTTACATATTACATAAGTTTTTACAGGTAAAGTACAGAAAAGGAAATTTTATACTGTGAAGTATATATAAAATAAAAGTATAATATGTTACATATAAAAGGTTATTCCGTAGTTGAAATGTATTCTATATTATGCAAGCTCGAGTTTGGAAAAGAAAAGCAATAAACTGGTTGAGAATCACATTCCTACCAATTTGCTTTGATGAGAATAAACGCAAATGCTCGTTTTCGGGCATGCACCTTTTATGTAAGTAATGCAAGTGCTGTGCAGTTCATCCGGGCACATACCATAAATTAATAACCTTATTACGATGTAGCCAAAGAGTCCTCGTGTTTTTGAAAATCCAAAACCTCGGCTTTATTACAATCTGCTTTCTAAAAATTCATGTCAATACGTAATGTCCTTTGTTAGTTTTCCATGCAAAATTTTGCTCCATATGCTATTGTGTTGCTTGCATAATACTTGCATAATATTCTTCAAGAGGGATTCGAGAGGAAAATGAAAATGAGCAACGAAAAGGATTTCAATGGTGGTGTTATGCTTGCTTGGAGAGATTCATGGTAGACCTTATGTCATGATGTTCTTATAAACTATGGAGTGACTTACATATTATTTTGCACTTTTGGTCGAAATATAAGAAAAAAGTTGGACGAGAGCAGTGAACAGGATGAGAGGCAGAGAATCTTGCTAAATTAGCCTTTGCGTTAGAATATCTTGCATTTCCTCAGGGACTCGGTCACTATATTAACTTTCTCTTCTTTATTATACTTCCCGTTTTTAGAATAAAACTTGTTTATGGCAGCGTAGAGAATGCAATGATTGTCGTTGTTTAAGCTTGCTCGTATCTTCCAGATTTTGCTTTGGGTTAGTCCACCAAAAATCTAGAAGTAGAGTGCACGACACATACACATTGTTTCTTGTAAAGTTTTTTGTGGTTAATACTCTGTGTAATAGGCAGGATAAAGAAGAACGGAAACTGACATGAATAAAAGCTGTAATAAAAGATGAGGTGACGATGCTTGTTTTTTGCACAAAGTCTCACATGAAGCTTATGTCAAATGTAAATATATATTTGCACAAGTAGTATGAATTTCTTGTTTTAATGAATAGATAAAGCAATGCTAACCATTGCTTCAAAGAGACTCACTTGGAGTTCGTAGACAGTGTTTGCATTGTAAAGTAACGGCATGTATTTTGAATCGCGTGTAAATGTTGCAAACAAATTGCCGTCCATATAATGAAATGGTTATGTTAAAGAAATCAATAGATTTTCTTGAGTTTTTCTTAAAGAAAATTTCAAATGATAAGTAAGTCTGATACAAAATATTATTTGCAGGTTACTTACACGACATCCACTTTGTAAGAAATATACCTTGAACTTTCCTGGCGTAAAAGTGTTTGTTTAGGTGAAAGCTTGCAGCGTAGTCTTAAGATGCAAAATTGCGCTGATTGATATTCCAGCTCATACATCATAACCTAATATTTGTTCGTGCTTCCTGCTTAACAATGAAAGGAAAGAAGTTTTTCCAGGAAACTCAAAGTAAAACGCCAAACTGTGGTTGATGTAGTAGTGAAGGCTGCCTCTAGTGTCCCTAACAATTATGTAAACAGGATACCTACACGGGAAAATGATTTCCTTTTGTATGTACACAATCAGTAGTCTTACCTAATTTTGTTAACCAAATTTTGCGCAAGTCTTCTATAAATTTACAAATATAAATGTTTTGGGAGAATTGAAATGTGCTCCATTCAAGGCATGGAGAAACCAATAGCACCAATACTTTACGCAAAGTTTTACGCAGGGCAAATGGGACAAGTGTGTAAGAAATTGGGCAAAACCAAATCCAGCTGAAAGGGGCCAAATTAAATAGAACAGTAAGGACAGCCAGACATACTCAAGTTATTTACAGAGCATATTTCATCTTAATTATGATTATGTTTCAATACGAAAAAGATAATTATTTTAATATATAGAAGGCAATTACTTTGTCCAGTGTTTAAATGTTTTTAAAAAAATTGCACAGTTTAATAGTGACAATTTAAAAGGTCGGATTTGCCTAGGATTGTCTCCACTAACAAAACCAAACCGTTGATTTGTTTATCGCTACGATATCGTCGATCTATTACTTACTACCAGTTTTAATTTGGGACAAATTTCGAGCAATGAATTGTATTTAGGCACTGACTGATTAGATTTATGCCTAGGACTTCTAAGTAACATTATATTTAAGAGTAAAAAGATATGAAAAATTCATCGTGCAAAGTGCAAAATTCCATTGCATGGGAATTTTTTTTTCTCGCAAATTTCACATTTTTATAACGAAGATATTATTGCTTTAGTTTTTAAAAACTATTTACTTTCATGTTCCCCATTTTATCAACCATTTGACCATTCGATATTTTCAAATTTTCATAAGATAAATATTGGTATTGTTCCCAGTTATGGATTAGCAAACGTGTGCAGACGGAGGAATCGATTTACCCCTCTATCTAACAGATCCAGATCATACGACTCCATCACTATACGTCTGCGATTTGTATCTCAGCTTCAGAAGTGATTGTCTCTGCTTGATAACTTGATAAGCCAATTATTATGACGCTTTACTTATTAACAGAGCACTTCGACTTTGCTTTGCCATAAACCATAAACACCTCTTTGTAATGCTTATACTCATCACAGGATGTAATTAAACTACCATAAATTCCGGATTTTATTAGCTGGTTTATACATAGGGAAATACACGAAAAATCATTTTACAGAGTATCCAGTGTTGTATATTAAATCCGATGATCCGATTAATAGAATAAACATTTATTGCGTTTCATTGCACAACGCGGTTTGGTGATATTGGAAAAGTCAGTTCATGTAAATTTGTTTAAATTCTATTAAATATGATATTGCGACCGTTAAATACTGCCTTGCTAATAAATAGTATCCACCTAATGCAATCCTGATTCCACGACTAGTTCATAGTTACTATGATCAACCCTGTACATCTTGGTACATTACTTAATTACGCTAAACTGCTTTAATTCAACTCGACCGTTTTTATGTACAAATATTTTTGTGGTTTCGTCATTGGTACGTTATCTGATGCTTTCTTGTTTGTCATGTTATGTACCCAGTTCTGCATAGCCAAATTACGCATTAGAATGTCGTAAATGAGGCTTACATTTACACATAACTACATAAGTGAAAGCCAGCCCAGGCTAATTGTTGGCAAAATTCAAAGCAAATGTAAAACTCTGAACACCATTAATTTACCACTCTCTGTGTCGCCGTGGTTAATAGCTCATTAAATGTATGCTTCATCGTTGTAAGTTTATCTTGTCGGCAATCCTGATCTGATCACAAGGTATTCTTTGGCTCACAGTCTCACATTTCCCTGAAAACCTTGTGTACAATCTTGCTTTACCATTTCTTCATTGCTACTTGTTATATGATCCATCTCAAAACGGCTTTTTGACTTTCTATGTGCTTTTACTTTTCAACATATATAATTGAATTCTGCTAAACTTTTTTAACTCCAACAACAACAGAAGCGTATAATCTTTTCAATTCTTTATTGCTGTTGTTGCAATTCCCTGCCGTCTGCCATGCCGTGCAAATCTTTTGTAAATTTCAGCGTTATTACCAGCAGTACAGCAGTCTCTAAGAAATGTCTTCCAAGAACACAAAATTAAATAATATGATGATATCCTAAAAGTTAATAATAAAAACGCTACATGCAGTTGCTTTGATAGCGCTCCAAGTATATGGCCATACACTTAAAAGTGAAAACTCTCAAAATTAATGTATTCTTTTGGCTTTGTTAAAACTTTTGCTTCCCCTTGAAAATTTTCCTAGATTTCCCATTATTGCATATTATACTGCAAATGGTACGCCTTGAAAGGTGGTAGGTGGTATGGTCTATAATTGCGAATTTCACATAACTTTAAAAGAAGAATCGGGCAACACCAACAGGAGCAATATAATTTCCGTGATCATTTTGAGAAATCGATATAGACGTTTATGTGTGTGTGTGCGTGAAGAATAAGCAAACTGGGACTATTTTTTTCTCCTTTTTCATCCCTACACGCCCACAAACAATGCTGCTGGCATTAAAACTCGTTTCTAATGTTATTATGTTCCTACATCATACTATTTAAGAGGAAACAAAGAGCCAACCAGAGACTTTTCCTTTTGCTTATAGAGTTTAACATGAAGAATGCTCATTTTAGCCCACTTCATCCCTACCTGGAATCCTATCGTAACAGTAGCGACAAGACATCGCTGCTGACGTTGATGAGCGCAAAAGTTTGCGAGTCCGCTTTTGTACTGCTGGTCGTATTATATCGTAAATAGTGGCAGGGAATACGCACCAAGAAAAAGTTCATTATAAACGGTGTTATATTGTACTTGGTTTTGTAACGAGATGAACGGGAATGAAAATTGAAACATTTACATGGCAAAGAACTTTTATCTTCTTTTGGTGCTGCTGATCATGTGAAATTTTCTTTTCTCAAACTTTTCGCCTTTCATTTTGTATAGAGGTTGGTAGCATTTCCAAGAATATGATATGATGACGACTATAACCATTCACATGGAGTACAATGGCCTTTTTCTTCCTTGGTAAGCTGGGCTCAGCAAGCTAGTTCTACCCTCATTGCTAGTTACACTACCTTGCATGGAAATTTCTGCCAATAAATTTATACATTTATGAGAAGGCATGTATTTATTAACGGAAAAAGAGGGTAGGATTTTCTGGGATGCAAATAAGGGATTTTGTTCGGGTGCCTTGATTCACTTAGAACGACAAAGACTACTACTTACGGCCTTGTACCTACATGGTGGCACGCCTCTATGAATAGTATTCTTGTTTGGAGTGCAGCGTCCTCCTTTTAGAACATGAGACAGATAAGTTGTCGATGTGCCTTGTGTATTCTTGTATTAAAATGAAAACCTTCAAAAGCACTCTCTCATATTTTTGGTGAGACATTTTTGAAATAGGCATTGGAAGCTCAATATGGAGTGACATCGGGAATGGTAATTTGGTGGACTAGTTGCTTCTTGTAAATTAGATCACAAAATGCAAAGCTTACATTATTACATGAGGCATTAAAATATTATCTTTACAATGACACGCTCTCACTCTACATGTAATTAAATTCTGAATGTGGATTTTATTCGATTCTAGGTATGTATTTGCTATACAAACTATTTTTAGATATTTAAACGAACTATTTGCCCTACAACTTGAAAAAATCTTCCAGACTGGAAGAAGAGAGAAACCCAAACGAATGTTGAATTTCAAATTCATTACAAGAAATATTTTTTAATTGCATGCTTTTTAAACAATGAAGAGATTTGAGTTGTAAAAGTACAATGTCAGGGACACTGCTCAGGCCATTTACAGCAAGTTTAAATAGCTAAAAAATGAAATTCCATCATAAGAATGTATTATTCATGCATTCATTCTTCAACGTTTGTATGTAGTAGAATGCTTTCATTTTCAGGATTGGTAACAACTACCCGCATAACCCATGCAACTCCGGCAGCCTCGTTCGGGCATAGTCCACACCGAGACTGGGAATGTGATTCCAAGATACCGGAAGAGGAACGACAAAAAGGATGCAAGGATTTAGGAAGACAGTTGGTTGAAGACGAACCTGGAAGGAATATTAATGTGAGTGTTTTTGGAGATTGGCTAGCGAAAGCGGTTTGGCATTTGGGCATGGCATGACATATTACGGGTGAAACGAAGCCTGAAATCTAGCAAGATTTTTATTGTACTACAGTATTGCATAATAATAATCTTTTTGGAAGCACAATAGAATAAACGTGGTAATAGCTTTAGAAGATTGAGCGAGTTTTCCTTGGTTTCCCGATTTATTATGAGACACTTGTTGAAATGACGATTGTCGTCATCAAAAGAGATTATACATGTTATACTTGTATATATATTCATATGACTTCCACTTTCATTCTGAATGCTAATCCCCCTTTTATGAAAGGTGATTCTGGGTGGAGGTGCTCAAGTGTTGAGAGGCTCACTGAACGATACGAAAAGTGGGGCTTGTATTCGGGGCGATCACAAAGATTTAATTTGGGAGTGGATGACATACCAACAGAAAATGGGACGAAACTACAAGTTTGTCCAGGATTGGGATGGTTTGATGTCCGCCGATAATGACGCGTACATACTCGGTAATGATTTTTGCTGTTGTTTTAGCATAAGGGTTTTTTGGTCGTTGTTAATCTGCTAGAGCGGATTGTTATTTTGAATGTTATTTCAGGTTTGTTTGCAAATAGCCATATGCCGTACGACAAAGATCGGGATGTTACTCATCCAAGCCTTAGTGACATGGTTAGCAAGGCCATTGATGTAATCGGAAGAAATGACAAGGGCTTTGTATTAATTGTAAGTAAATCAGTGCATATAAAAATGCTACAAACTTTATTGTTTTTTTTCTGGAAACTGAAAACGTTTTGCTTGTTATACTTTAAAAAGGTTGAGGGGGGTCGTATAGATCACGCCCACCACGATAATCTGGCTAAAATTGCGATGGAGGAAGTTGTTGCATTGGACAAAGCAATAGAAACAGCTCTGGGCAAGGTTAAGTTGGAGGAAACGATCATTGTCGTTACAGCAGATCACTCCCATTCCATGTCAATCAATGGTTACCCCAAACGTGGAAATCCGATTGAAGGTAAGTATGACACATAGAAAATTTTCCCATGCAATAGATTCTAATAAATGCCATAGTACACAATGATATGGTGACAGCAATTATTGCACAAGCAAAATTTGCATAAACTGATAATTAACTCGAGAAGACAGCAGTAAAATGTTTGGTTTTTGTTGTGTATGCTCATGTACTACTAAGTTTTCTAAAATTTTCCACTCTGTGATTTCTTAAAAGGAGTGGGAGACGTTACACCAGAAGGATTTGCATATCAAACTCTGTCCTACATTAATGGTCCTGGGTATAACTATCATCGAGTTCTTGACAACCTGGAGAACATAAATGGCTCGTCAACCCCTACAGGGAAGAACCTTACGGTGAATGAGGAAGTCGATATGGGAAGGCACCTACATGACACGAAGTCAGTGACTTCGTCGAAGAACCTAAACGAAACTTTAAAATCTGTTAACACGTGGAGGAACCTAAACTTCACGGAAACAGAGAAGTTGCTGGAACGATACGAGCCTCATCACGCCGGATATTGGATGGACTATGAAACGCATGGTGGGGAAGACGTGCCCGTATATGCTATAGGTTTGTATTAATTTATACTACACACCAAAAAATATTCAAGTAATCTACATAGTAGTTAACAGCAGAACAGTTAAGATTCAATGGAATTCGAATGGATAACGCATTGAACACGCAATTATTGGCCAACTGAACTATTCATGCCTACTTAACCCTTTTATTTGAATATTTTAAGTGTGCTGGCTTGCGAAAATCTTTTTAATGCTTGCTCAAGAGGAAAAAGCTCTATAAATGCATTTTTTGTTCTTTTCTCTTTTTCTCTTTTGGGTTCTCTTCATGGTCACATCGCGTTGCCTATGTACACACACCACCACCACCATACCACTGTGAATTGATGGAAAACTGTTTGTACGTGAATGCACACTGGATAACATATTTGGATATAAACCTGTAATATTGTTCAGGGCCAATGGCTCATCTGCTTTATGGAGTTCATGAGCAAACCCACGTGCCCTTTACAATTGCTTACGCCGCGTGTATTGGACCATACGAAGAAAACTGTCGACCTGCTCCTTCGGGACAAGACACCTCTTCAATGGACAAAAAGGCCCACCACAATTCTGCATCGAGGATGTACAGTACACACACAACGTGTTTACTGATAATATCTCTGGGCGTGACCTGTTTGTTCACGTTCAATTCCCCGTTTACGCTAGCATAAATTTAAAATAGAGAGCCCATAATGGAAATATTATAGACACAGTGTTTTAGAAACCAACTGTTATAGGCTACTAGACGATAGACAATATATGATTTATTTAGGTTGAAAGCAATTAAAAGTAATTTCAATGTATAATGCCTGGTTATATGAGCACCTATATATTTTACACTTGTTGGAAGTCTTGTGTATATGACTACATAAATGTAAGTAAGTAAATAGTACCTACATGTCTTGTATTTTCCAGGAAGATAACCCAACTCGGCCAGGTAGAATGAATGTATAAGGCTCTTTTCATAATAATGTTTGGATGCAAGCTTTCATTATTTTCGGGAAACAAGCTTTTTACCAGAGAATGTTATTATTGCTTTGTAATGTAACACGGAAATGTTTTTGTTAAATTAATTTGTTGCTCTTTGTTTTGTCAATAAAGGAGAAATTCGGTGTTTTAACAAAATCTGTAAGTTTCCAGTTGCGTGTACTTTGGTGGAAGGAGTTAATTACAGTTTATTTCCAATTATATTGATTTACTGGGAAATTAAGTTTTCAGCAAAACGTATCATCAAAAATGGATACACGCGTGGAGGTGTTATGCTTTATAAGATTACATGTGTTGTCCATTCATCCGCTATACTGTACTAGATTTGTTGGCCTAATTTTGCAAAAACTGGTTTGCAATTGCGTTTTCATATGATTACATGTTGAAAGGTTCATAAGGTACTCATCAGCAATGAACCGGGAAATTGTGTTGTTCCATGTATGTACTAGCCAACAACTACTTACATATTACAGAAAACGTGGCTTTTCTTCGGTCAGGTTGGGGAAAGTAAAAAAAAACACTGAGATGAAAAGAGCTTATTTATGTCTTTTTATTTAAATTGAAAAACGCTGAGCAGGGACGAGAAAGGGTACATGGAAGACATAAAGTCGACCCGTAAAGAGCTTTATTTCATCATCATGTCATTCTGGTGTTTGCTGGTGCTTACGTAGCCAGATTTTGCATTATGGTATAACTTATGACTCATCATATTACACATATTCCCTATATCCTCATGAGTTACCCGGAGAAAAAGAAGCTAAAAGGGCTGTCAATTTGAACTTGGCTTATTTTTGCGGGATAAGGGATGCACCGATCGTTACGCAACTAAGAGAAGTAAACCAGTAGCGATGAATATACATACTAAAGAAAGGAAAACATTCAGTAATGTACATCAAACACATTCATTTAGCAAGCATGTGGTTCCAACGAGATAAATGAAAGTTTGAAAACATGAAAAGTCTATCACTGCATTAAATACAGGTCAATGTTTATGAGATTTGTCACTAAAAGTGCTTGCTACGAATGCGTCTTCAAATGATTTACAGTAATCCTATCGTGACTTTTTTCTAGTACATCAAGTTCAATAACATGACTAACACGAGAGCTCTTCAAAACTTTGCGTTACGTGTTTCGTCTGTCTAGCCGTTTCAAAGTTGTTCCAACTAGTAGCAGACAGACAGACAAGGTGTAAAATACTAGCAAGTCGCTTGCTCAATATCATAAAAGTAAGAGGATACGGGTGACGGGTACAACAGACGCTGTCTCCTATTACAACTACCTGCCTTACACTCACCTCACGGTATAGTTATTTTCTGCATTTTTATTATATTTTGCTTCGCTTTCTTTTCAAAACAGGACAAGGCAAAGTTTCACAAAAGACATTGTTGTTGTTGTCGCTGTTTTGTGATAACGGTAGATAATCCGCTGGATTTTCAACTCTGAGCACAAAGCACCCCACATTTTTCCCTATTCATTCTTTTTTCCAGGTAATTCGCGTGCAACAAGAAAAAAATAAAAGAATTCCCTCCTTCACCCTTTCTCCATTTTTATATAGAACCATAGAACTTGGTGTAGTTGCTGGTCAGTAAAAAAGGTATAGCTTGTGCAATATTTATCTCTTCTTTGCTTCGTGTGTGAAAGAATTTTTTCTTGCAATATTTTATGACTATGACTACACACGTTATGAGTGTCGTAACCGCTGGTTGAGCTCCGTCCACATTTCCAATGTCAGCTCTGAATTTAGGAGGACCACATCAAAAAAACCAAACTAAACTAGTAGAGCAGCATAAAAAGAGAAACAGCCGTTCCAGTCAGCATGCAACCAACCAACAACAGTATGATTTGACACAAGGCAGCACTAAGATGGAGAGACAACGATCGTTGCGTTGCCGTTCCAGCTAGCAAAAAATCAGCCCTTTTCCCTGTTGCTTGCACCGGTTATAGGAGCCACGGGAAAATAGACAAGGCAGGAAATATGGGGAAAGCGTACACACTTTCTGTTAGCTACTTTCCCCAGCGCTGCTGCTGTTACAAGCTGCACAACGAATAAGGTCTAGGTTTCTAGCTCGGTGCTGTTGCTTTCTCCATGCTGTTGTTGCAGAAAACGTTGCCGTTTTTGCCTGCCTTGCTTACCTTCAGCAGAACGAATAAAAATGCACGAAAAACTCTTGCCTCTCTTCTGTCGCTTGATGCTGATGCTTCTCTAGTGATGGTGGTGTCGACTACGAAATAAACTTCCAGCCGCTTACTTTCTCAAACAGTCGATCGCAACATTGCGTGCCGAAAGGTGAAACATTTGCAGCAGCAGAGAAAAAGAAAGCCTTTTTACTACAAAGCAGCTAAACAAAGTCTAACGAGAAAAAAAGATACGTCTCTCTAGCAAGTTTGTTTTCTTTTTCTGTCTTGGGTGCAAGCGAACAAAGAAATATCACGCTGTTGAGTGCTGGTGAAGAAATTCCCATTAATTCATTTACCTTGTCTTTGGTGGCAAGGCAAAAAATAAGAAAAGGAACAGAATTAACGAGGTTTTTTTTTCTAAAGAAAGGAAACATTAAACGATTTAATAGGGAACTTGCAAGGCAATACCAATAGAACAGAGATACATGCACGCAGCTTTTTGTGAGACTGTTGCAGCACTGAAAGTTCAAGTTAGTAAATTGGAGAAAGGCTAAGGTTACCGTATGGTTTACAGAGACGTGACTTGAACTAATTAATTTTTTGTCACTTGGTTATGTTGTTGTTCTTGTTACCGTGTTTCTTGTAATGTAAGTGTGAGTTGCTCTCGCCTGTTGTTTTATCAATCAAATCAAAATGTATACTCTGTATCATTACCGCAACTTTTCAAATAAATTGTCAATTGTGCTAAACTGATTTATCGGCTTGGAGAAGCAAGGAAACAGGTAGGTTAACATAGGAAAATGTTATTACGTGATATCTTTATAACTTGCTTGCTTAAATGCTATTGTTTAGATAATTGATGCAAATGTGTGGTGTTTGCTTGTAAAACCAGTATAATATTAATAATAATATTATTATGATTTTCATTGTGCTGTTAAGGTGAATATTACAAAGCTAAAATGTTTCAGAATTCCAAAAGAAAACAACTTTTAGCATTCCTTCTATTCACATGCATGCCCATTCAAATAAGTTTTCTTGTTCCTTATTTTTTTACCTCGATACTCAAAATTGGTATTCATACTGTTCAAAACAAAATAAGATGAACTAGGTGAATAAAGAAATCTCAGTCTCAAAACAATATTTTTATTTGTTATTGCTTTGTCAACCTTGCAGAAGGCCTCTGTTGGATACAACACATTTGCATAGCAAAATAGAATTATGCATTGTTATTACCTACATATTATACATTAAGCATACCATTTCCCTCTCATCCCCTCCTTGCACGAGAATCTTTTGAGTCATTTTTTTCGGGCTGGCGATTCTGCCAAATAGAAATTGCATTATCATATAAATCATATCCTTCGTTTTTCTGTATCCCTTTTGCCCCTTTCAAGTTCAGTTTTGTGTTGAAAAAACTGCGATGCTATTCGTCTTCCCGGAAAAATGCATATATTTACAGTTTGCAAGGTTATTGGTGAATATTGTAATCGTGCCTACGTATCATTTCATCATCATCATCATCATTCTTGCCATTATCAACATTTCACAAAAACACATAATGCTCATTCTTCTTGTGAATCCATTTTCAGTGAAACACAATGTATCTCATGAGCATAGAGGTAACACATAAATGCCGAAACAAATTACATGGATTAATATAAACAGAAAGTGGCACTACGTAGCTCTGATCTGACAAAGATTTTTTTTAGAAAACGAAGGAAAGAGAACCTGCTTCACAATAAATTGAATAATATTTCCAAGAAATGTGGGGGATAATGCGATTTCATTATAATGACATTTGAAACCCTTTTAACAGTAAGGGTCAAGCCATGAACTAGACATTGTCGTTAAAAAGATAGACAGGCAGACTGACAGACGGCTCATGGAATATATTAAAATTCCGCTGGCTACTTTTACTTATCATGCAGAATGAAAAACTTTTTATGCACGGCAGAAGCACTTTAGTTTCTTTCTTTGGTATTTTCAGCTCATTTTTCATTCAAAGAGAAAACCACAAAAGTGTGCATGTGCCCAGTAAATTTGATAAATGTATCAGAATGTATGCGCGCTCTGGGGATAAGACAGCATGCACTGTGGAAAGTAAAGACAAATATATGCGATGCATATTACCTCTTTTATTTAAATAGCGAGGAACACAAGTGTGGTAAACTGTGCAACTAGATAATACACACATGACTTTGTGAATAAAAACTCTAACCAAAAAAATTCAATAAAGTAAACATTTTGTACATTTTTATGTTCTAATATTCTGGCTAATATTTTATTTTCTATCCAAAAAAAACCAACAATATAAAAAAATCCATGAACTTCAATGAGCTAGAGTGACATGCTGAATAGTATGCATACCGGTTTCAATTTGCGGAAAATATTTGTAACTACCTAAGTACAAATATTTACATGGGCCATTATGGGATAAAAATATAGATTACTTGTTATGTTGTTATTATCTGCTTCCAAATAGTACGTGAAAGAAAAAATCGTTGTCGACAAGTGCGAGAGAATGGAGAGACAAAAGCAAACCTTTCACTTGAGGCATTCGGTTTTTCATTTGTGTTGTGCAAGTAGTAGAAAGATGGTTTTATTGTTCACAGAAAAAAATAAAGTAATGGGTTTATCATGAGATTGTGTTTAATGTATGTGTAATCGCAAAAAAAGGTTTATGAAAATATTATTATGTTGCCCATTATTTTGTGTGTGCGACTTTGTGTGCTAATATTCTAATAACCAAAGCGTCCACTGGAGAAGGTCTATATAGTTTTGTATTTACATTTCGGTCATTTTTCTTACGTCGTGCTTTCAACAGAAAAAATCAATCGCCAATAAATTAGTAAAACTAGAAAAGGGCAGACGTTTGCCGTTATTACTTATTTTGATTTTGATTATTCTTGTTATTTCATTATAATCAGGAGTTTTTCAAGTGAAACGGATTATTAGATATAATGAAGGGTATTTGTACTAAATTTGTCATTTTAAAAAGTTTGCCAACTTGATTAAAGCCAATTTTTATCGGGTACAAATCGAATTCAACCTTGTCAACGTGCTAACAAAGGCATTTGTCATGTACTACGTCATTATAATGGTGTGCGAAATTGCAAACTATTCTTGGCTATACAAAATTGTAGCTAATTTAACAACCAAATCAAAATAAAATCTTAAAACATAAAATTATTTAATATTTCGATTTTTTTTAACAACCATTTACAATTTATGCCGCCTTCAATTATTGGTGAATATCTTATTTCCCTGATAAAATCTCGTACTATCCCCTTTTCATATAAAGCTGGTTTTCAAGTAATTTTTATAAACAAACACACGACGCAGCCAGAAACTTTGAATACCTATACTGGTGCTTTAATGCATTCATTCATTCCATCACTCACGGCGTCATATTCAAATAGGAGCAGAAGGTAGCATGTCAGCACTTTTATTGACTTTGCTAATCCTCTAGATCACTATATATGCAATTGACAGGTTACACGATTGAATGGCATTTTTACCATCAGATTTCCCGTGCTCCTGTCACTCCTGCCGTCATCCATTACGCATTCCATGATGTGTAGAGTAAACTACTTGAAACGTATTCTTATTTTACGATACGATGCGATTTCGTCTATATACGCAATATGACAGGTCAGTGTGGTAAAATGTGTGGTAGTGCCATCATGGCAAATAACCTAACAGCTAGGAAGCACGCTGTTTTTCGTGCTCAAAACGTGGGGAAGCATAAGACTTGGAAATATTTTTTAAATCGTGCTGGGTTATACTTCCCTTTGATACTATGGATTTAATATCACATTGAACAAATAAAATTACTTTAAAATATTCTCGGTAATATTCGTGAGAAGAAAGCGGGCAAAATATCGTGTCTTATCGTGTGTGTATATGTGTGTGTGTCTTTTATGCAATTTTTTATCCTAATACTTTCCATGCCACTTATGCCACTATTCTGGTAAACGCTACAAGTTGCTCATCGTCGTAAATCATGGCAATATTAATCAATATAGTAAACGTATTCAAGAGGATATATAAATTATATTGTTCAGTGTCAACCAACTAGAGTTCTTTCGTTTGACTATTACGTATTAAAATCGTGTCTATCTTCAAAGATGGGTAGGTACAGTTTTGTCGTACAAATGCGTGTACTACACACAGGAGTTTTATTTTAATTTGTCAAAACTTTCATTCTTTTGAACTTGAGTAATGGCTACATCAGCCGCGGCACAAGTTTCTTCACCTACCACATCACCACTATCAAACCTATAACTGGTAGAAGACATGCTCAACCGCTTTCATCCATGTTTTTTTCTTTTTCTTGTCTCGATATTTTTCTCATGTGCACATTTACCAACGCAAATTGGTAACATAATAATAGGATGGGAAGGAGGAATATATGGGAAAAAGAAGGAGACTTTTTCTTCTACCTGAAATAAAGAAAGTTATTCAAAAGCTAGCGTGCATGCATAATGGTTTGTAGGGTACTTGTGGAACTATGAAATTTTGCAAGTTTGTTTTTTATTCCGGAATCCCGAATAGATTTCGTTTTACAACTCTCCTCACAGCACATACACACACCGGAAAGAAATGGAGATGGATGTTCTTGCCATGAACAAGCAATCACCCTAATGTGAAGAGAGAGGCTTTGTGAAGAAAAATGTCTTTTATTTCCTTGTCCGTGTTTTTGCACGTATCCATATCTACCAGTTTCACCGCTTGTTCCGGTATGCTTACACCAATATTATTCAATATCATTTCAGATGAAAGCACGACAAGAAAATTTAGTCCGTGTCAATGTAAAACCTTTTTACGGGACTTGACTAGCAAGTATAGTTTAATGCGTAAGTTTCCTGGGGTACAAAAGTAACTACTTTTTTGTGCATTCCTCTTCTTTATTCACTTTTTACTCATAAAACGTTTTCCCCATTTGTACACCTCTCAAACGTGCTGTTGTAGTATGGACAAAAACAGGGCAACATACTGGAAATGTACACAAAAACATTAGGTTGTATCTGTTGTCGTCACTATCATCATTATCCCTATTCTAGTTGTCATTGTAATGGAAATGGTGCCATTTGCATCTCTTTGCCGTTCACCCAACAACAACAACAATAACAACAACAGTGACAGCAACAGCCAGTTTCCGTGTGTGCTTCCATTACACACTGTTTTTTCTACTAATTTTATTGTCACTCTATGCTGCAATCTGCGGGTGCATAGACATTCATAGAAAAAGATGCAAAGTGAAACGAAGGAAGAATCCTAACGATTTTATTTTTTCAAGATTTTATTATTCACATTTCTCTGTTTCTCTTTTTAGCACTCCGTATAACCGAAACCTGAACAGATGCAGAGTGTTGATGGTTTTCTTTTATATATGGCTTTACTTTCTTTGTCATCTTATTCAAGTCTGTTTGCTAATATTAACCAATGTTAATATATTTATTCTTCATACTTCATCATGTCTCTCCCAATAATACACCACAAAGCTGGAAAGTGCAAAGATATTTTGCTAGAATTTAATAGTAAAGCAATAGCAGGAGTAGAGAAAAGAGGAAAAAAGTACAAAGTGAAGATGAAGTAAAGTAAAGTAGAAAGCCTTGTCTAGTCTATCATCATAACAACCACATGCAAAAACGGGAGAAAAATCGCGTTGTAATATAATTCATGAACATTCGTTACAGCTTGAAAAGAAGACTAGTAGTATAGTTATGCGGCACACAAATGGATATTCCTTGAAGCAGAGAGCATGTTGGTAAATGTAAGTAGTAATGCCTGACTTGGGATTTCTCGCAACACTGCAATACAAAAAATAGATACTCCTCTTGTTTCTCTCTGCTTCTTGTGCCTTCCCTGAATTTTTATACATGGGAAAAGGTAAAAAAGCCAAGTATTGAAATAATAATAAAGTGTCTTGTGCACATCCAATATGCCCCCTTCCCTGAGGCAAAGGCACACGAAGGTAGGGAAAATATAGTGGAGACCTGCTGTGTGATGGTAAGAGTAGAAGTACTAGCAGCAGCAGGAACAAAGGCAAGAGAAAGAGGGCGAAAGGGAAAATTGAAGAGAATGAGAGAAAGAAGCAGGAAATGTATAGGAACACACACTGGTGTAGAGTTGAGTTGCTAGCAGCGCGAGTTGTATTATGCACACGTGTATATTTAGAGTGAAAGTTGGCTTTTCAGTAAAACCCAAAAGACAGGATGAGGAGGGATGGAAATATAGAGGGGCCTTGCACTGTGAAAGAGGCAAAGTTGAAAAATAAACTGAAGACGTGCGGTGGTGGTCTGCAATGGGAAGAATGAAAAAGTAAAAATGTGAAGGAAGAGGAGAGATATTATAGAAAGATAGGAAAACGAGAATTTTTTATAGCACAAGCAAACATTTTCCTTTTCTCCTTCAGCACAATTTTCCTTCTTTTTTGTTGGCTCTACCTTCTAATCAAATACATTTTATGTAATAATGGTGACTGTAACAATTCCTAATTTAAATGAACGCTTGTTGAGAGTGCGTGTGTGTACAAAAGAAGACGATAAATTTGCAAATGAAAGCTTGTTAAAAATTATTCTGGGCTGAATTAAAGGCGCAATATGTTGCAAAATAAGCGGAGGAAACAGTTTGTTGCTTTCT
Organism: Entomobrya proxima; assembly: GCA_029691765.1. Classification (NCBI taxonomy): domain Eukaryota; kingdom Metazoa; phylum Arthropoda; class Collembola; order Entomobryomorpha; family Entomobryidae; genus Entomobrya; species Entomobrya proxima. Next base: position 19,040,134 of record CM056173.1, read on the forward strand.
TTAAATGCAACAGCATCTCATATTTAGACCTCATAGTATAGTACTTTCATAATTCATTTATAGGCTATTATATGCATCATAATATATTCATTTTGCATGCTTATGAAGCATGACCGCAAAGCTGTGATTTCAATCAAGTATTTCGTTATGAAAAATATGTTAGATTGCAGAATCCTTTTCGTTTACGAAAGGAAATTTAATAAAATTGTTTTCTTCAACGAGATCTCTTTGAGTGAGCACTTCAAGCATGTAAAGTGCGTTGGATGATGAAAGCACGGATGATGTTGATGTAAAAAAAACTGATTGACTACCAGGAACTAGGAGAAAGTTCGAAAAGATTAAAACGAGGATCTACTTTCTTGATTCATATTTATAGTCAGACACATAGTTTTTTATATCCTTACACATTATATCGACAATTATGTTTCTGTGTTCCAATGACAATTGAAGAGGCTGTTGATAATGATGATAATGCTAATAACGGACAGAGACTAGGAGCTCTGAAAACCAGAAACTTCGAAGAAGCTGTAGGTGAAATATGAATAAAGCCAGAAATTAGGCATAAAGTTATTAGTTCTCCCATTTCTTCTGTCTGCATGCAACACGGGTTGCTGTTGTAACAGAAAATTACTCCTGTACTCCTACACGACCAGTGATGATATAACTGCTGCTGCAGCTGCCATATGCCAATTTCCAGTAGTAAGAGGCATGTCAGCAGCATGATTACTTGATGCACAAAGAATAATAGCTTTGTCTCTCTGTTCTAGGTTTTGAGGTACCATAAGTATTATTGAGATATAGCAGTTGCTTTCGTTGGAGGCTCTCACTCAATCTTTCTGTTTGTCGACATTGTAAGCAATATATGAAATGATGAGGTGAAATCCAAAACGAATAAATTTTGTAGATTGGAAAATAGTACAACTAGAGCAGACAGCAGCAGAAGTAGTTGAGTACGTTTGCAGACTGCATCTGTCAGTATTTTCTCTCCCAGTTTCATCTTAACACAATCAAAACAAGCACAAGTGGAAAAGCATATTGGTGACTATACATAATGTGGGTTGATGTTTCCCTTTACTTTTCTCTATTGTCTTTGAAAATCTTGTCTAATCTTGCTTGTGCAGAAGCGTTTTGAATTATCATCCAGAATCCACAACAACCCTTATATATCCAGCACGCTTCTCTTACCTCAAAAATGTCTAAACTCGGCTGTCCGTAGTTGTTATACTCATATCTAAAGTAATTTTATGCAGTTCACATTCTCTTCATTTAAAATAACTCCCACTCTCTTTCTCTCTTTTCATCCAGCCAGCTAACCCGTCAACTTGTTCGAGGAACCGAAAAAACAAAGGGGCTTTAAGTCGCTGTTTTTTCGGTATAACGCCAAGTCAACTTAGTTCAAGTGAAAAGGACCCGAAAGCTTGTCTGGTTGAGAAAAAACATATCAATAGTTTTCCGTGCAAAGCTTCAGTTGCTGTAGCTGTCTTGCTTGGATGCTGGATATTTTCAGAGAAAAAAAACACAAGAGAAATATAAGAAAGGCACCTACTGGAGATTAAGCAACAAGAAGACAAATATACATGAGAAAACGAAGAATAATAATACTGCATGATAGCGCTCGTAACTACAAAAAAGTAGCAAGGAGTGCAATTTAAAACAGATAAAGTTTCACTGTGTTGCATGTTTCAAAGGCAACCAGCTGGTATCATCATCCCCGAAGCCATACGTACAACCGTTTGAACAAATACACACACTTATCCGCAGCGACTTGGAGTGCTACTTCGTATCCACTGACCCTGTTAATATTGAGTATAGCACCCAGAGAAACAGTCAAGCTGCATTTTTGTCAGAGTCAAATATCCAGGGAAAGGAAAGTGAAAACCTCGGAACTGACTCCAAACAACACAAAAGACTTGTACACAGGGACATTAAGGATTATATCCTATTTACCGAGGAAAAAGCACGACGTCAAGTGGAGGACAACCAAAGTTACGGCTTTTGTAATTGGGATAATATTAACAGAAAAGAAAATCTGCTGAGCTCCTCTTTCCTTTTGTGCTTTTCTCTGTATAAAGTCATAAAAAAGAAACTGCAACAACGAGCTATTTGTGTGTGCACAACGAAGATACATATGCCATATAGATGCAATCATTTGAACTTTTACCTTAATATTTACAGTGTTGTCTTGTCACGTTAGCCAAAGAGGAGAATAGGGGGAAACTAAAACATTTCACTCTAACGCTGGAATTATTCCATTCTCTTTGTCTGTGAATTAAACGTCAGTAATAATCCTCTCTGCTCTCTTGTTCTTATTCTTTTGCGTATGGAATGATAGGAACTGCTTTTATTATATTATTCCCAGAGCTCAAGACTGTCGTTCTTGGCTGCACCAAAAATACCTTTGTTCTTTAGTTGCAGTCTTCTTCTTCTTCTACTTGGGAGGTAGTAGCACGCTAGAGCAGCTAACCACGCTTACTACCAATTGAGTTTGGTGTGTGGCAGGCTCTCTCCCTACCAGTTTGACTGACATATTCATCAGGGTGTTCCCAGCTTTTTTTTGGACTAGTGTTACCGGGTGATACGTTTTTGTGTGGTGGCTGTTGTCAACGACACTTGCGAACAATAGAAAAGACCTAACATTCTTTCTAAGAGGAAAAAGTCAAGCCACAAAAAGGAAAGCCACTCTTTTCACCAGGGGTCTCGAGAAACACGATCTTATTCGTATACACTCATCATCAACCTCATCATTTGCCGCTTCCAAAACCATCAGCAAATGACCGCGTCTAAAGTATACACTTCTCTTGGCTCCCATTGCACTTCACGTGTGATAACACTTTGAGATTTTTTGGAGTGTGTGTAGTCTTGTTTATGAATCAGTGTTCTCGACCTTTTGGAACTACTAACTCTTTTCTTTGGTATAATCCATCTTGTCCAAGCATATATCGTCGATAGGAAAGAGACAACTAACTATATCCATATAAAAAACTCTGATGACCAAAAGAAACAGTGATCTGACCAAAGTTCAAATAAGAATCTCTTTACAAAAGAAGAACACGTCTGATTATCTTTCTGATACGCATATATCCTGTCTAGTATAAATCGTGCTTTCGTCTCTGTAATTTTTCTACACGAGAGAAATAGCAAATTACGTACTATTACTCCAAAATATGAGCTAGTCCATTAGACAAACCTTGCACAACTTTTTATTCTATTACTACTTGTTGGACTAGTGCGTGTGTGATACATAACAGTAAATTTGATTCCTCCTTGAGCTGAGCAAGTGTTGTGAATTTGGAACTACTACTACTACGACGTTGTCATGTCATTCTGCTGTTTTGTCTTCGACTCAATTTTCTCTCAGTAGCAGCAAAACTTGCGATTTGTGTGCTGCTTCTTCAAACCTTAATACTTGAAGCGGAAAGTCTTCTTGTTCTTTGTGTCAGTCAGCTATAGAAAGCTCATCTTTTTGAGAAAAGCAAGTAAGTCCGTTGTGCACCCTCCACTTTTTAAACACGTGCATATAATATGGTGTACTAATACTACTACCAACCAACCACTACCACATTTTAAATATGACAATTTTTGCTTCATCCACTTGTACTTGTTTCCTTCATCCTCTTTTGCTTGGCTGCTTGTTAGCATTTTGAAAAGAAACCTAGTGAGCCGGAGAGAAAAGACAAGAAAGAAGAAAGATTCTATGTAGGCCTCCTTCTGGTATTGAAGCCTTTTGTGCAAGTCCCGAATCCATGTGTCCATCCATTTCCCTTGACGATCTCTGAAAAACTTGGCGAATGAATGTCTTGTACAGTGGTTGTAGCAGCAACGACAACAACATCCTTTACGTTTCCCTAAAACTTCTTGCAATTTCGACAAACATCGTTGTACTTCCTTTCTCACTTTTCCTTTTCGTGTCATCTTGACTCCCTTTCCCTTCTGCTTTTACCGTTTTCCCCCTGCTGTTGTTGAAGATGAGATCACTTCAATCAAATTCTAGTCATCTCAATCTTTCTTCTCCAAGTAAAGAACAAATAAAGCAGCACTCAGAGAACGGCGAAAGCAAAGCTTGAAGCTCCTATAGTCATGTTTTGCTTGGATGTAACCATTCTACAAACGCGCAATATCCAGTTATCATTACACTTTATGCAATAGCATATAAAATAGCCATGGAAAATATAACTGGCGCTTTATAATAATATGAAATACACAAACCATCACATTATTATCACGATCCCGTTATGCAATATACGACGTGCTAAAACATTCTGTGGAAAAAAACATTTACCATAACCCCTTATTCAATTTAATAATAACTCCCATTACCTCACTTGTTCAATTTGCATAAAAAAGTTTCCCACCTTATGAATGAATTAGAAAGTTAAATTATTATCACGAGGAAAATGTATTCCCGTTTCCACGTCGTGTCTTTATCATTATTCTTACTCATTGCCCATAGTTTCTTTTTATTTCCCAGCTTGTTCTTTATGCAAGTAAGATAAATAAGTTAGATAATACTCCAGCTGAAGAATTTTCGTAAACTCTTTATAATTTGATACATGCTTCCCAGTTTCCTGAGAACTGAAAGTTGCTTTCTTCTTTTTCCTTCTAATTTTGTATTCTTTACTAACTCCCAAACTTCACTAACTCAGTCAGTCATAGGAGAAGTACCAGCGTGCAAATCAACTTCATCATTCCACCATCCTCACTTTTTCCTTTTGTGTTTGCCTTGGTCTTTGTTTTCCTTTGCTAATGCTGTCATATACTACGTACTTCAGCTCTTATTTTCATTTTCAAATAACATATTTTCATTTCGTGAAACATTTTCTTTTCAGGTCTTCACTAGGACGTTTCTTTCTTTGTATTAAAGCGGGATTTTATCACTATCTTACATATATGACAAACGGCCATCCGTTAAAAAGGACAAGGAAGATACTATTTTCGAGCATTATTAAGTCAACACTTTTTTGTCAAAAGAGCGTCTTGTTTTAGTGAATGGTTTTCAAGTGAAGTTGCTACCATTTTTTAAAATAAAGAAAACAAATGGATTTTTGGAACGACTAAAAGAAAACGTGCTATGCAGAGTTAAAATAACATAACGACGGCACCTTAAGAAAAACGCTAAAATTTGCAAAAAGAAACTATTTCTTACATAGGTTCGTTCACTTTGAGCATGTGCATCTTTTAACTTAATCCACACATGCTTAGCTTTGTAACGGAACACAAAGTCGAAAGAACTATCCGGGAGAAAATAGATGCTCTTTGAAATGTAAATGGTGTTTGTGCTGGCTTTTTCGTATTGCCTGAAACGATTGATTTATTTGTGGGAGACGAGTAGTCGGACAATTTTTGATGTTTACCGGAGAGCCAGCTTGTTCATATCTTTTTTGATACAACAAACTCTCATGCTATAATGCTCTACTTCCTCCTAATAATATCTAATTTCCTGCACATATCCGGCCCTTTAAAGTCAATTAATGGTAATTGATGTGTAGACAAACAAACCATCCCGAAATTGGTTTTTTATTCGACAAGAGAGAAAATAAAACTTGCTGTACGGGCCTAAGCTCGCAGTCAACGTCAACATTGTCAGCGGAAAATAAACACAACCATATATGTACAAAAACAAAACTGATGTAATAATTGTGTCAACGAAAAAAAATGCTTTTTAACAGTATGCAATCATTGACTGCAGTCTACACTAACAGTACCAGAAAAACAAACAAAACATTTTATGCACTTTCTACCTCCGAATATAAAAGTTAAATACATTTTTGCTAGATCAACTCTGCAGGGTACCATTTTTGTAGCATATTGACATTCCTACCTCCGTAATTAATAAAACACACGTTTCAGCGAAATAGTTTCTGATTGTTTTGTGTGACAAAATAACAACGGAACGGTATGCTCTTTCAACGTAACGTTCACCATTGACAACAGCAACCTATATATATCGTGACTGTATATCATAATCATCATCATCTAATGATCGATATCTTTCTCAATAAAGATTACAACAGCCATTCATTACGACTCCGGTTTTTATGACTGCATCAGACGAAACGGATTTGTTTTACGAGAGTCTACTTGTTTTTTATGTGCGATCGGAAAGGAAGACTACAAAAATACCTGACTTTGACTCTTTCAGCAATATAAAGTGACGATCAATGCAATCAAGCACAAAAACTAAATATTTTCTTTGCCTTCGTTATATGCACATATCTTATTGACAGTTTGGATTGAACGTTTATACAAAATAGACACACCTGTCAAACTTGATTACTTTTATGGTGGTATATATGAAACTAAACTAACATTCTCAGAGATAACAAAGCATACATATTTTATTGTTCCCACAAGCTGTTGAGTTACATTATTGATACCGGTTGTGAAAGTGAAAACCGACGATTTTTATCAAGTTGACAAAAATACAAAAAAGCTGTTGATTCTGACTACATTAAGTCACCCATCAGAAACGGATAAAACATTAGTAAAAATAATAATAATACATACCAGCAACACTATAAAGCTTTCATCGTGTGTATCAACCCAATCCGCAAATAATTAAGTGGAGCGGTCCAAACAGATGTAAACGTGATAAGGTAAGCCCAAACGGGGAAACAATATACTTAAAACATCCATTAGTACTCATTTAACAAGTGCTCTTAATGGTACATCTGCTATAAATTCTATATATAAGACGAGAAAAAAACATATAAATCAAACAAGATCGATTGGTATCCAGATTTAGCTCTGGGATAGTTTTGATTGCAAGCCTTTCTCACCAAAAGATACTTTTCTCAGTCTATCTTTAGCCCCTTTAGTCATGGCCAAACAGCATTTTATATAAATCATGAAACTTTCATTTGCCCACAAATCCTATGGAAAGACCGACTGTAAAGAAAATCATGATGTGGCCATGTGGAGCACAGTTTTTCATGCTCGAACAGCCAACAGCCTAGCCCTCCCTCATCATTCTGTATTTTCTCTTTTGATTCCTTTTCGTTTTTATACTAATAGCTAGAGGATCTTTCATTTCCTTCCAGTTTTTCTGCTTCTACCACACACAAACACGGATCTCGTTGACTGAATGGACTGAGTCTGCTTTAAGACCAAAACCAGCCGGCATCTCAATCTAATAGTATTTTTTGGTAAATTTTGATAAAGAAAAGGAAATTGAAAATTACATTGCAGGATGGATAGCCAAAGAAATGTAATTCTGACTGAATGAATTTCTTTTAGGTGCATTTTTGCTCACCCATTTGCTCCGATTTCTATTTCTTATTCCTATGCCGGCCAAGCCGAGACGATAAATCTAACTGGTAAAACAGTTTCTGCTAATTCGGCACTTGCCATGCAACAGTAATTTCGGGTTTGCTTTTACAGCTCTTTTCACAAGGATTAATTACTGTGGATGCATGATATGTTTTGTGGCGCACTTTTGCAACTGAGCTGTTCCTACTAAAATAATAATTATATGCTCAAGTATTGCTAAAACCAGTTTTCCTTCCTATCTGCCCTTCCCCTTTGTTGCTACTTTTTAAACGAGCCGTGGCTAGATTTTGCTGGTAATTTTTTACCATGCCTGGCAGCCAGCAGCATGGCAGTGAAAATCGACTTTCTCCAAGCATGACTTTGCTACTTGAAAAGCATTATTTAGTGGTGGTGGCCTGCCCTTCTGCCACTCTACTCCTCACGAACCTAAGTGCATTGAGACATTTGAAGGTAATGGCGTATTATTTTTTTTGAAAAGCCTAGTATATTACCACAGCCGCCTCAATACTTGTACTCAGGTTGGGCATTAGCTGCAAAAACAAGTAAGAAATTGCTCATCTAAGAACACAAGTGCTCACATTAGGCAGCCTGACCAATAATGTATTCTTGTGTTTGCTTACTACAGGGCTACATTTTAATCGCTCCCATGAGCTATATTTTGCCTCTGAAAATATTAAACACGGACCACATTTTACTAGCTGCTAAATACATCTTACCTTGGGAAAACCATATTCCAAAAAAGTATGTAAAATGGCATCTTGCCTTACTCCCCCCGCATCACCGCCGGCATCTTGTCTTCCTTACTCTCAAGCAGGCTAGTAAATTGCACGCAGCAGCTAAAATTACTTATGGGACGATTTGTCCACTTTGTTTCCATAAAGCCAAACATACATTGGTAACGTTCAAATGGAATGCTGAATAAATTCAATTAAACGGTAGATTAAACTGCAGGCATGGCCTACAAACCACCACCATGACAACGACAAGCACCGCCATAAAAACATGTACATTTGATGATGAACGGTCTTCAAAAAATAATTTCTTTTTTTCATGCAACATGACAAACCACCGCATATATGCGTGTTTGTCATTTTCCCAAAACATTTAGTTGGAACTACCAATTTCTGGTCCTGCGGTACTTCACAACAGATTACAATAATAATGCAGAGACCCTCTTTATCATGTTGAAAATAGCTCTGAAGAAGAGGAACAGTTTGCTAGTCCCTGTTTGCATTTCTTGATTCATTTCTTTGCAAACTGCAGGCTGCATATCTGTTGAATTATAGATGTGTGCTAGGAAATTTTATGATTTCGCTGCGGGAGCTCTTGTTAGTAGTGTTGTGGTAGAGTAAAAACATTAGTACATTAGCACTGCTGGAAGTATGTGTGTTGTGGTTTTCTTTAATTGTGAGCCCATTCATCAAAACGCAATGAGTATGATGTTTTAAAGGGAAATCCATGTTGTTCACATGCGAGTGTACATTGATCGTGTCGGTTGGTACCTAAATAATTTACTGAAAAATGTTATTCATCTGGGATTCGGTTACAAGTACACAATGTGCAAATAGGAGTTGTTTGCAAGAATGTTTAATTATGTATAAGGTTGAACACTCCATGGAACATAACCACGCGAATTCAATCTGGTAGTGGCCTCTTTAAATTACTGCCTTTGCCTGTAGTTAAGTCGGCATGTAGTTTTTCGTCCAATATAATTTGCCTTTAATTTTGTTAGCTAATGTTCCCTAAGAATTTCTGTGCATTGCATCAATAACGCAAACTCAAACTGAGATTTAAAATTTGATTCAAGTTTGTTCTTACATTACCCTCTGGATGGCTATCTAAGCATTGAGAATTTACAGGAAAAACAAGTTTTTTCCAATGTTGTTTCAATAAGCCCCTGAAACTTGTATTTCCATGAAAGTTTATTTTCTATGTAGGCCGACTAAATATTTTCCTCTAACAACTGTACCGTGTTGTACTACTGTAGAATGTCAATGCAGTCTTCGGTATAGGATACCGGATAGAAGCCTGCATTTTTCAAATGTGATGCTGGCTTATTCAAAGTTTTTTAGGACTTTGGTGTCTGAAGAACCGTGTTCAATTTCAACCTACCTGCTACTCCTATTTGGCATACACTGTTACTTAAATAAACATAAAGACAACTAGCTACAGCGCTTGTTTAACTTTCCCCCGTGTTTGTCCACAAGTTTCATGCAGTTGTTATATGTGAGCATAAGGTACATTTTCAACTTATACAATTCTGGAACTGTGTACAAACAGTGTACATTGGCAAAACATTTTTTTTAGCAAAAAACGGTTACGTTACGTGCAGTTCTAGATGATTTAGATAGCCCCACACGCATTCGCTAAGGTATCCAGAAGGTCTTCGTTTCACTGCTTTTGGAAAGGGAATGTATGAAATGCTTTACACAGACGAGTGCACATTCATTAATGCAAGTGCAGTGCATGTTTTTCTGTAATAAAAAGAAAACAGTTGAATGGCCGCATCACAGAAAAATCAAGGGTATACTTTGACATAATTACGAAAACAACTGTGTACTGAAAGAAGGATATCTACGTAGCAGTTGCATAAACTTTTCGTAAATTTCTTACTTTTTCGAAACCCTATCACTACTCCTGTCGGGTGATTATAAAGATAAAGCAACCTACCAACCATTACGTTTTCTCAGAAATTCCCCATTGCTATGATACAAATGTAAACTGTTCGTTGATCTGCTGAGACAATTAAAGCTTGATCAGTGCATTTGGAGAAAAGTGACTCCAAAATGAAATGTTCCTTTGATACAACAACGGCTTTAAATTAAATGTAACTCATTAAAAATACTATGAAAGACTATAGCAAAACAAAATTGATTGTATCCACAGGTTCCGAAACTATCAAATTTAAAAAGTTTAGTATGATATAGATAACTATGATATATTTTCAGTAATAGCAGTAATTCATTGAATCACGTTCCCGACTCTTTTGTACCAAAGGAAAATTATTGAGGTGGCATTTAACTTATTTTTCCTATCTATTGTTCTACTCTTATCATCAAGACGAACCAACGTTAAATGTGTGTGATTGCTATTTAGTATGGAGAAATCTAGGCTGTTTTTGCAGCAATTGCAAAATTCATTTCTAGAAATGAAGTAATGACATACTGCAAAGTCATCGATTTACTTTTGAATTTAGAAACTCATATATAAATTATGAATGCCAATTCAAGAAATGATGATATAGCGTTGGATATTTGACTGACGCTAACAAAAAAGCCATCTATTGTAAATTTTTTAAAAAATATTATATACTTAAAATCTCGATTATTTTCGAATGCTTAAAGATTGTAACCGATAAAAGATAAACATGGGCATAAATGCATCACTATAGGAAAATCATTCCCACATTTTATT